>QNUK01001109.1:0-118378 GCA_013621035.1 Clarias magur | reverse complement strand
CTCTCCTCTCCTCTCCTCTCCTCTCCTCTCCTCTCCTCTCCTCTCCTCTCCTCTCTCCTCTCCTCTGCCGCCAGCTTCTTATGTGTTGATTATCGTCCCTGCCTTTTCGTCTATGCTTTGCAAAGACTTACTTGTAGCGCTCAGCTTTCATCGCCGTGTTCCTGTTTCTGTGTTTCTGGTCGTGATAAACTGTTTGTCTTTATGCATTCGCCTGGGTCAACTCTATCTGCCTGTTTGTTTGTTTGTTTGTTTGTTTTTAGCTATTTAATATGTTCTATTAAGATTGTTTAAGAAAAGTGTTCATTTGGCCCGAAGGCTCGTCCATGGGGCGAGTGGCTTCGAGTCCGTTCATACTGCATATGTACAAAAGGAGGTGGGCAAATGTTTAACAGCTTTATAAAGTCCTCATTAATACTGTAGATTCATACCGTTTAAATTCAATTCAATTACTAGTTGGCTCTGTTGAAGGATACATAAGGCTGTCGATATTAACGCACGTGATTAATCTGGAACTTTTAATGCATTACGATTTCTTCCAATCACACCATCAAGTTTGACCCTAATGGCTTTCCATAATCCCGTCTGCGCGTGATAAAGCGGATAATAAGACGACGGAGGAAACATCGCCGGGTGGCCCAAATACCAAGTTTCAATATAAAAAGCTTGCAGATGGAAGTATGGATGAAGCTCTTTTTACAAGTGGCTCAGGTGGCTAAGGCGCTAGGTTGTTGCGTTTCGGATCTGAGGATCCGGGTTCGGCGCCGGTGGGTTGGCTTTGGTGTCACTCCACTTACTGTACTACCCAGCCAGTGCATGCAGTGCCGATCATTTGAGAGGTTTTAATTGAACAGTTGTTAAATGTTAATGTGTGGGATATTACGAAACTGTTTAATCTGTTTCCTCAAAGCAGTTTATCATAAATGTTTATCTTTATTCCAGCGTTGCATGTCTATAATACAATTTTTTTTTATATTGTGATTGTGAACTAGATTAAAATGTTACATCGATTGACGGCACCAATATATACCATTGCCCATTGTCCTTTTGCCCTTTGTCCCTTTTTGTCCCCAAATCAGATCATTTAATCCGCAAGATCTGGTACAGCTTCTTTTTTTTTTTTTTTTTTTACGCAGGACGTTCTTCCTGTCTTGGCCCCTACCATTCTCTAACCGTCCTTGTACCAGTGCTACAGTACATGCAGTGGCTGGGTCGCATGGGGCGTCGAATTAAAGCCCAAAGTGTTAACAGTGGTGAGCTGACATTGACACGGGACTCGAACCCCCTACCGGAAATCCAGAGCTTCATCCGTTGCTCAAGGTTGTTCATCAGCGCCGCGAGACCTATATGACTATTAGACATCACTGACATTTCCCTCTAAACCTGCACAAGTCTTCCAACTTGAAAACGACTCGAGACAGACGATGACAGCGGACCACATCTTTTCAAACGTGAACTGAACCGATCATTCTTTCCCAATTTGTACACTGGAGCTTAGAGAACAGCTGAGAGCAATGATTTGTATTTTCTTCTTCGTCAGTAAATCAATCTGGCTCCAGGCGTCTTGCAGGCAAAAATGACCTGATGTTGGCTCCTGCTGTTGCACCTCCGTAAATATGGTGGTCGCTGGGTATCCGCATGAGCTCGCCGACACCCATGATTGACTATTAATGCTTGATGTGAGAGCGTGCGTACGCCACCCCTCCCCTTCCCTCTGCGAGTGCAGCCAAACCAAACCGCTGCCTGGACTACAGATCAGTGATCAGCCAGGATCGGAACGAGCTGCAGTACGGACGACAGGCTGAACGCTTTTCCGTTACGCCCAGCTGCAAAACTGCGGATTCCAGTCACTGGCCGAGTGATGGGCGCGTCTTCACTCTACAACAATTATTTTAAAGAAATTTCAGTATTTGACAGATTCACAGAGCTACTGCTGCGGATAGGACAGTTATTACGCATTAATAAGACTACACTTTGACAATACTGATGGGAAGCACAGCTGCCATGTAAACACATCTGCAATCCTTTTAAAAACAGACACTGCCATGTCGTTTTTGCACCGCGGCACGGTGGTGTAGTGGTCAGCACTGTCGCCTTGCACCTCCAGGGTCCGGGTTCGATTCCCGTCTCTGTGTGCACGGAGTTTGCATGTTCTCTCCGTGCTTGGTGGGTTTCCTCCGGTTTCCTCCAACGACGTCCAAAGACATGTAGGTTAGGTTCATTGGCATTCCATCATTGCTGTGTGTGTGTGTGTGTGTGTGCCCTACGATGGATTGGCACCCTGTCCGCCTCGTGCCCTAAGTCTCCTGGGATAGGCTCCAGGCCCCCTGCGGCACTGTATACAGAATTAAGCGGTATAGATGACGGTGAATGAGTGAGTGAGCATTTGGCAGACGCCCTTATACAGAGTCACATATATCTTTATCGCCTTTATCTGAGCCCAAGCTCGGTGGGGTTTGAACCTGAAACCTTCCAATCACTAGTGCAATGCCTTAACCACCGAGTTACCGCTTCCCAGTGCATAGATTTCCGTCGTTTTCCTAGATTAAACTTGTAAATCACGTCCTGTGTAATCTCCACTGTTATCTAGGCAGCTAGGTACTGTAACTAGCGAGGATTTCCATTTGTCTCACAGACAGCCTCGTTTATCTGTGATGGGGCGGCTGGCATTTAGACCGACCCCCTGACTATTTTGTTTCGTCTTCGAAAGCTGGTATACATCATTAGTTTGTTCAAATTTAGACTAATGTCCTTGTTATCCTGACTATTTTCCTCCTCCTTTTTTTTTTTTTTTTTTGCGACAAATAGAGTCGTTGCACAAATAGGCTGCACTTCCTCTGCGCTGTTACACTTGTAACCGTAAGCCGAGGCTGTCGTATTTTATCTGGGAGCTGTGGTTCACTGATAAACTTCATGTTAGCAGCTATTTAAAGAGAGTCAGCAACAGAAGTCCAGTATTTATGGTTCGAAGGTTGTGTGTGCTCAGACTCAGTTTACATACTGTAGCTGCCTTGAAGTTGAATTTCCGGTTGCATCCTTCGAGATTATGTAAACGACCTGCATGTACAGTATAGTAGGTCACACCGTTGCCAGACGTTTTTTTACCGAGTAGATATGGTTGCAGGTTTTGACGGGTTTTTTCTTATTTTTTTTTAATATATACTAAAGTTTGTATACTAAAGATACAAGTTTGTTTTTCTTTCTTTTTCTGTCAAAAGCAAGAGACGATTTAAAAATCAGAAAAAGACTAATTCTACCATATCTGACCATGAAGGTAGCAAGTATTAAAATAAACATCTAACAAGAGTCTAATAACTTGATATTATATTGCTGCATAAATATCCCTAGTCCTAATTATCATATTAATCACTGCAAAGTGGGCTTAATTTAACAATATGGCTTCTACCCTCATTATTCAGGAGCTTATAAAATGGAGATAAGCAATGTCTCCAATTCAGAGCCGTCTCCTCTGATGTCCTCATTGCGCCGTGATATCTTCGGTCTGAATACTGATGTGTGCATTTCCCAGTATGAAATAGCGGATGCGGTACATACAGTACAACACTCAAAATCAAAAACTAAATTGCGTAAATATTGCTTAAAAAATGATGTGCCCCCAAAAATAAAAAATAAAAAATAAAAGGTCTTTGGTTTTTTTTTGTTGTTGTTGTTGTTGTTTGTTTTTTTCATTCACGGCGTCTTAACATATTGTTTACACTAATCTATGCAGAGTAATTTGTATCAGAAAGCAGCAGGGTGTCGAGGAGGATTGTTTCAAATTGTCAGCGAGTTGCTTTGAATATGCATGATCATGCAAATGAGACAGACCTCTTCAGTGCTGATTGCTGCATAAACGGGGAACAGCGGACATCTGAGGCTGGAGCTGTTAAAGGCCCATATGCCGCGCACGGAAAGGCAACAAGTTCCAGCGTTCCAGCGTTACTTACTCATCCGAGACGGGATCTGCGGGTGAACCTGCCCGACATCACTTAATCATGTGTATCATTAGTTATCTTGTATTCATCCTCGTGTAATTAATTCTTACAGTAAAATTAGGCCTGTCTGGTGTGTGTTTTTTTTTTGTTTGTTTGTTTTTTGTTTTTTGTTTTCCCTGAATAAGAAATGAGAAAGTCGTCTGCTTATTATTACTTGCAGGGTATTGTTGAGTATTACTTGAGGGCAAACCTGTTCCAGCTTGAGAAAATTAAGCTTTTAATCTCATTTTTTGATCTTTCTCCTGCGTTTCCTTTTCTTTACTTTCCTCTCTCTCTCTCTCTCTCGCTCTCGCTCTCTCTCTCGCTCTCTCTCTCTCTCGCTCTGGACCGATGCCATCCCTGAGTGAATGCATCCAATTATATTATCCAGTTACAAGACAGCTAGTAGCCTTGAAAAATAAGACACTCGAGAGCTCTTGTTCAGCGGACAGATTACAGGTATAAAAGCGAATGGTCTGTTTGTCCTTAATGCCTTTTGACTAGTTGGGTTATTTACTTGAATGGCTCGAAGCTTCCTGTATATCTTAGTCTCTCGTTCCAACCAGAATTCTATCTCATTAGTGCCTCTGCATGGGGCCGAGACGCCCCGCCAACACCCGACTCTTCTGCTTAATAGAGAAGAGGGAGCATGTTGTGTTTACATCAGACTCAGGGCCTGATTTGGGGTAGACATGTGCAACAACAACAAGGAAAAAAAAAAAAAAAAACACATCTGAAATGTGCTTTAGTGGTCTCTCGGGCTCTTATTTGGTACAACTATGAAAAACAAAGTGTACAAAAGTAATCAGGAGACGACACAGGAAACGGTAATTGTCCCAGATTAAGGCATATCCACATGAAAAAACGATGCAGCGGAGCCGTGTTGTTTTAGCCGGAGCTACAGAATGGAGGCTGTTTGCTCGTACCGTGCGTGTAACGTCTGTACCCTTCCCTGGCTAGGTGTAGCAGGATGCATACTTTAACTGCTACAGTACGCTCTATTATACAGGAGATGCTACAGTACAGTAGGTGCGCATTATTGCGCGTTGCATGATCCTCTCATCAAACTGTCAAGGAAGAGTAAGTGAACGTTTACGAATTCGAAACGTCTAGTGTTCAGACAGTAACTGATATGCAATGTAATCGCGTACCATTTTCACTGCATACACCTGCCACAAAGTCAGAACGCACGACGTTGTACAGTATAAGATTTCTAACTACGTACTGGTCATTAGACATTATACAGTTCCCTTAAAAGAGAATTAAATGGCCTATATACTGTAGATATACTGTACAGTACTGTACGGTATTCCAGCAAGGCATTGTCCGCGTGTACAAGACACAGTTTTACCAAAGTTCCAATGGCGTCCACTGACCACGTGCCGGACTTCCTTGCTCAACATTAGTGACCGATTTCGCTAATACTGAATGCGCACCAATCCCTAGAGCAGCATTAAAAAAAAATAAATAAATAAATAAATAAAAGCCTTCCCAAAAGGCTCATCATACTGTAGTACTTATTTACATTATCATTTCAAAATGTATGTACTGCATTGAAACAGAGTTTTACAGTATGCTTGATTGCTGGAATGGTCATCATTTCGCCCAGACCTTGCCCCGCCCTTCAAGAACTGTACAATATATTTAAAGATCCAATCACGGTCATCATGATGCGAAATGAAACATTCTACAAGGTACGGTGAATGAATGAATGAATGAATGAATGAATGAATTCTCAATGCATGAATGAAAATCCCATTTTCAAACTTAGCAAATTCCGCCAATTCCACCGCTGTGCTTACGGTGTGCGTAGTCGCTAGGGCATGCAAATGCATGTGCGGTATCTCTCGCACGTCTTGTTGTTTTGCTCTTGTTGTAGCTTTTCCCATCGGAGCACAGGTCTAGAGTAAAAAGTGCTAATCATCTAAAAACAGCGCTAAGGGATCAGCCGAAGAGTGGAAGCAAACACGCCGGTAGCTACTGCGTCATGCATCGCTAACAAAACACAAAAAAAAGAAATTTTGAAAAAAAAAAAAAAACCAAACAAACATCTTCTTTAACCCCCCCCCCCCCCCCCCCGGCGTTTAACCTCGGCTGCTCGAGAACGAGCTCGGGAGAAGTTTCAGTAACATGTTTGCTCTTTATCTGTCTCCCCTGTCACCCTGTGTGTTGCGCTGAGATCGGTAGAGCTAAGCTTCTGCTGATGCCTCTAGTGCGATGCCACCCCCTGTCCTAATCTGTCATCCAGCTCTTGAGACGTTCCATGCTGCTAGCAGACGCTTACTATGAACAGTCCCCAATCCATCAGCCTGTCTAGCCTGTCTGCGTTTGTACAGACGTCTCAGATCCGCTCAGCCCTACTGCCGCGCCAGAGGAAACGCTACATGCTAGTCACAGCCGTCGTCGGAGGCGAAGCCCCAGCAGCAAACACCTACAGTAACAGCGTGTCGTTTCTACCTAGCGATATTAGACCCGATGCGAGACCGGACACTCAAACCTCACTCAAACGGCTGCTTTGTAGAAATAGATGTTTCATACGAAAGCGGGCCGCGAGGACTGTCGACTACGCAGGAATTTCAAAAACGAGAATCCGTCATTTCTCATCAGACAACGACTGCCGATCCCAACAACTGCTCACTACCTTCATTCGCAATGTATCTACTGATCTTTTTTTTTTTTTCTCTCTCTCTGATGGGGTTGGGCCACTGTTGCCCTCTTCATCACTCACAGGAAACGGCTGCATTGACTGTTAATAGAGGACTCAAGGCAACGCTATGACTAAAACATTGCTGCGTCATTGTCGTCTCCTCCTGACCTTTTTCTGCAAATGTTTGCACTTCAGATTCCCTGTTGGGGATCTAATTACTATTATTTATTTATTTTTTTCAGCAGTATTAATACCGTACATGTTATTTAGATATAATACTGACAAAGCTTTTTTTTTTTTTTCCTTCAAAAAAGTGGGGAAAAAAAAACAACCTTTATCACTTTTTATTCTAGTAGACGCAGCGTTCATAATAATACATCACTCATCAATGACACAATATTGTGCGCGTGCTTATACTGTATGTACTGTATAATACATGTTTTATATTAATATGTAATTTAACCGAGGAAGCAAAAATAACACTTGAGCTTGAATTCCTTCCGAGATTATTGTAATCTTTAAAAAATTAATAATAATCATTTTTTTTATTTTTTTTTTTTACATTTCACAATATGCATAAGTCAGAGGGCGAGATAATTAGCCGTGGCCTTTGAAACCTTTAATACAAGTGGAACAGGTATTTTATTAAGCAGTGTTTTACCATCTGCCCTGTGGGGTTAGCTCATTTCTGCTGCTCATTAACTGTCAGCTTTAATTATATTTCATTATATAACCAACATTTCTAACACTTTTTGCTGCTTAAAGAAAAGTAGTAGGAAGTTCAAATTTTATTATTATTGTTTTATTATTATTATTATTATTATTATTATTATTATTTTATTATTATTATTATTATTATTATTATTATTACTGCAGGGGGTGTTCGAGTCAATGCGGGACTTTTAAACAGGGCAAACCTTTTAAATAAGCCCACCGTAGTCGTTCCCGTGAACATTCAGCAATCGGAACACCCGATCCTTAAAAATCAACAGAGGACCTTTCACCAGTCTGCAGAGGTCATGCATCTACCATTGCATCACCAATACTACTGTACTTTCCAGCCGTTTCCACATGGGGAGGCCAGCGGTTCAGACAAGTCCGATCGTGGCTCTGGCTGATCCTGAGAATCGAACAGCAAAATCAAAAGTCCTCGTTTGACTTGAACGCTCCGCGTTTTGTTGTTGTTGATGTTGTTGTTGTTGTTGTTGTTCATTTATTTATTCATGTATTCATCTTTTTTTCATCTATAAAAACCAGCACTTAACAGTTCAGTTTCGTCAACCAATGTGCTGACAAAAACAAACACGAACGGGAAAAAAAAAAAAAAAAAAAAAAGTGTTTTTCTGCAGTTTCACACTTCACATTCAAGTTACTGAACAGAATCACGCAGACTAACTGACTGTTACTGACTTCTCACTTAGTACACTAGTGTGCGTGTTTGAACCTTTCTCACAGCTTGTTATAAGACTGACTCAAAAGCACGGACTGAAAGAGCCGAGATACAGATGGCCGATTCGTTTTTTTTTTGTAACTCGTTTCCCCAAACGATTCCTTCGTTTGACAGATGATTTTAGCTCAGCAAGAGGTTGCGGAATACAGTACAGTACGTCCTCTGGTTTCAAAGATGATGCATGACTGTAGGTGCATGCAAAATGATTCACTCTTCATTAAGCACATTCTTGAGCTTGCAATTTCTTTCTTTTCTTTCTTTCTTTCTTTTTTTTAAACCAAATCACTTTCTTACAATTTCATCAGTTACTGTTGATGAACTATAAACGCTTCATTTGAAGTTGTGAAATCGTATCCGAAGGGGGAACATACTGTGCTGTATTGGTCCTCCTCTTATACAGTATAAGCTATCGTACTGTATTGTAATTCAGAACGTACGGTACTGTACTGTGTGTGAGCTAACGAGATAAGGAATAAAAACAAGACTGAGATGAAAAAGATTCAGTGGCAATGAAAAAAAAATGCGGTCGACGCTAAGAGTTGGTATTAATTAAAGAACGATTAGTGTCAGGTGTTTATTAGAAATCCACAGGCGTGGGTTTTAAATCAGAATCAGTCGAGATATTCGTATGATCCCAGGCCTAAGACTTGATTCTTTTGATTGTGTAAAGCTTGAACAGGATGAAGGCACTAGAATCTTGAATGAATAAAGTACAGTATGGCATGTGATAATATTCTATTCCCACCGATCGTTGCCATGCCGGCCTTTAAATTACCGTGCCCTTGAATTTTGGGCTTTGTGCCCATGCTGCGAAGAATCCATCAATCCCTAAGGTTCCTAATAAAAACTTCAACAAGTGCAAATCTTATCTTATCACATGAGATCAAAGCAGCACCTTGATTATTGTTTCCCTGCCAGGATATGATGTCTGTTGTAGCAGTTTATTGCCAAGACATGCATGTGATGTGTGCATGCATCTTTTGGGAGTTAAATCTTAATTTAAAGGATGAGCACAGTTCACAGCGATGTAGAATAGAAGATTGGCACAGCATGCGCCGTAGTGCTTTAATCTGTGCATCAGGGTGATATAAGGATGACGATTAGCATTTTTATCCATCATAAACATCTTCTGATGGAAGAGACCGCTTCTTATGGAAAGCCAATGGCGAGTCGCATAATGTGCAATTTTCTTTTCTTTTTTTTTTTTTTTTTTTTTTTTTTGCAGAGGCTTAGACAACAGAAGTGTGAAATGAATTGAACATCTAGTTAGACTGATGTTATGCGTTCCACGTACCAATCAATTTTGCTTGCCCACTCATCAGTGTGCACTGCTGGGAAATCTACTGCGCCAGGATGGGAGCAGCATCCTGAACAGTTAGCACCTCTGCTGTGACCTTGGGCTTGAAGAGCTACACCACACATACAGACAAAGACACATAGAAACCCCACACATACAGACAAAGACACGTCCACGCGTAGGACACGCTCTCCTGTTGAATCATTACTGGAAATAAACAAAAATGAATAAATGTAACATGAGGAATGTTTTTTTTTTGTTTGTTTGTTTGTTTGTTTTTTTTGCATCATGTGTAGGGATGTTGACTTGAAAATAAACTGAAACTGGGATGGGATGTTTGGGATAATGCTTGTTTCCGTTCCCTTCCTCCTAATTTTCGTAGTCACTTGAAACTAAGCAGCTTGACTCGTTCAGCTCGATATCTATCTTCGTCTTGGAGATCCAGGAAACCGGACTTAGCAACCGGTACATAGCAACGGTGGGCTTCCCAGGTACTGAAAGCAATTTAAAATTAATTGGGTAGGGCTACTGCCTCACAGCTCCAGAGACCCGGTTCGATCCTGACCTCGGGTTGCTGCCCCTGAGTTACATTGTTTCTCATATTGCTAGAATTCTACGGTTCCATTATTTTATATAGAAACACACCATTGGTGCTGATTTTTGTGTGTGGCCAAAGATGCTACTTCCTTCTGAAGTTTATGCAACATGAAAGTGACCAGTCTTGCTTCTCTAAAAATTTCAAGTTGCTAACTTAAGCCGTTTTAGAGAGATGATTTTATATTTGCCCTAAAAATGGCCTTTTTTTTCAACTTCCAACAATAATCATTTAAAATGCACAATCATTCATATTTCTAGTATTGCTACTAAAATTGGTGTAAGCGTCTAGAAGCATGTGACCTATAACAATAAAAAAAAAAAAAATTTGTTGCTCAAATAGTTTTTTTGGTAAAAGCTTTTAAAAAAAACAAAAAAATCCGTAGTGTCCGTAACCATGTCGAATTCATGTTGCAATATCTTAACAAGTTTGCATTTTAGAATAATACACTTTTTCAGATTTATGTCTTTTCATGAGAAATCGAAATCGGCCAAGTTTCATCTGAGTGACGATTAAGATCATTGAAATATCTGAATTAAAAAAAAAAAAAAAAAAAAAAGTTACGGACACTACAGACATAAAATGGCATGAGATTGTATTAAGCTAATGTGCTTCTTTTTATCTGATAAAAATATAAACAAACATGGATCAGGAGATAATAAGCATTAAGTTAAAAAAAAAATTTTTTAATTTTTTTATGGTGTTATTTGATCCTTTCTGAAAATTCACTCCCGAGACCCGTTTTAGCACCGATGCCTTGTTTTAGCCGTCAGGATTTTATACACAGTATAGGATTCTCATTATTCTAGAGTTGACTTCATTTCTAAATGAACACAATGAACTCGCTTGTACTTTATGCCTCCACTAAATTCAAAGTGCACCCTTATCAGAAACAAGCTTAATGTTCGAGATATGTTAATTTATGTTGAGTCCTATGTTGAGTACCGTGAGATGTGTGTGTGTGTGTGTGTGTGTGTGTGTGCATGCTTTTAGAGAAACGAGCTGAGGTTATAATCCATTACACTTGGGCCTCTCCGAAAGTGCTCTTGGCATGGGAGACGGTGAAAAGTCCTCAAAGTTGTGACAGTCACTGGGCCAGGATGGCCAGTGCTTGGGGGATTTAACTGCAACGGTGCAGCTTTCGGGCCGCTCTGGAGGCAGCACGCCTAAAGTAGAGGTGGCAGGCGATCAGAGCTGTCAGCTTGCCAGGAGAGAGATAAGGAACCTGGATGGTAACGGCTGACAGGAGCAGCGTCCTTCAGAACAGGGCCTACGTAGGAATCATGGCCAAGCTCCCGTCACCCCTTAGTCACCGCAGTCAGGTGGGATCAGCTCTAATCCGGCTTACCATTCCGCTTGTTCTGTGCTTTACCTCTCGCGCGCACATCGAAACCCGCGCCTGTTTGTAGCATGTCGGACATTAGACAAAGACCAAACAGCGTTTGCATTTCAGGTGGACATTCGGTTCTGTTAGCATTAATTAGTGTCTTATGAGTGAGAATAGGACATGCATTATTATAAATTTTTCAAAAATCAGAGGGGGAAAATTTGCATTAGCCGAGGTTTTTACATTCATGCAGGCGCAAGTGAGCGTGACGAAGAAAGATGGTGCTCATTAACGCGAGCATTTTTGGCTACTAGACCAGTAATTTGTTTATATTTTGGGATCGGGGAACCAATGAAATCCAGTAGAAAATATTGCGGGTGGGAACAAACATAAATAATACCTTAGGCAATGGAATAATAATAATGAAATGTTTTGTTTTTAACAAGTTATAAAGTCGAGTGATGCAGCTGAGATTGAGGAAGTATCAGATTGATTAAGGTGGGTCGGGTTCATATGGTGTTGAAGACAAAGTTTCTTTTTAGGGCATACAGATATTTCTTGATCTGATTAGTTAAAGGTAATGTTACGTAATATTACACTGATAATATTCATAAAATTCGCCTAGGTTTGGGGTTCCCTCGTGCCACCGTGACAGCTGTAGCCTTTTGGGGCGTGGCTCTGCGGGGCCTCTGTGTGTGTCGGCCTGGTTTGTCTGGTCCGCCCAGAGCTGTCATGCTGTCATGCTGTCACGGCCAGTATGGATGAAGTTTGCTGATGGAAATCCATGTCGTTCAGTTCACGTGGCGTTGGTGTTGATGTGTTAGTGTTGGTCGGTGATCGTGCATGTGCACATCTGTTGATCGTGCATGTGCACATCTGTATACAGGGAGGCCCAGATGTCAGGATCCACAGACATTTTTCCTTACAGGTCAATGTACAGTAATTTGACGGGGTTTTTTTTTTTTTTTTTTCTTTTTATCGTACATGGCTTTTAAACTAACAATAGAAAACTGAATATTGTAGAACCAGACCTACTGTACTGTATCATTACTCGACTTTTCGTTTTCTTTCTTTGGGGCCGTCGGAAGTCGGCAGTCATCGGACATCTCTGCATCATTTCTGATACATTAAGAAATGTTCACCGTTCTTGAATTCAGCTCCGCGCAAGTGCCGCAAGGTCACAGGCTGTCGATTTGACCGTGTGCTGGAATTTCTATCCTTGCCCATACTGTAGCGCCAGACGTCTGATCCAGGTTTACAGTATAATGTGAATGGCATGCCGTACAGTACTGTACACGCATTTGTTAATACTGTACAAATACTACAGATGCTGCTTATAGATCTCGCACGCGCTTCTCTTTTATCGTACCATTTTCCCGGGACTGAACAGGCTTTGATGGTGACACAGCAGGTAGTGCCTCATTAGATTTCATCATTACATCTTACACTGTCTGTTCTCAGTAAAGGGAAACGAAGACATGTTAATTCATCCTGATTTATAATGCCATATAATTCTGTTTGTTATGAAATCACTGGAAGAACCTTTATTATATATACAGAGAGAGAGAGAGGACAACTTAAGATGGAACGTTGTCGGAAATCGTGCTGTGCAATAGATTCAATCTAATACTGAGCAGTATAAAGTGGTTAGTAAAGATGAAAGTCTGAAAGGGACTGAGGTTTAAGGTGTGTTGATGTAAGATGTACTGTAGATACGCCTCCAGTATGTAAATACTAAGCAAAAAAGAAATGGCTCAAGTAGATTACGGAATGCTTTTTGCCTCTAAATGCCAGCACAGGAAAAATAATGGAGGAAAAAAAAAAAAAAAAAAAAGTGTTGTTGGCTTTCGATGTATTATTGTCGTTCCAGTATGCAGACTGCTTTAGCCACATTAATTACACGCATTACTATTCATAACACTCCGTGATAAACTGCTGCTTTTAAAGGCCCTTTTCATTTGTCGCGGAAAGTGCGTTAGGACTAGACAGTTTCATCTGTATCATCACAAATTAGGGCGATTTTTAAAACTTTTTGTTGGTGTTGGTTAATGACTGTTTACAGATTATACAAAAAAGTACAACCCACTGTGGAACCGGCGTCTTTCCTGTTTTGTTCCATTACTTGATATTTTAACTAGTGGCTAGTGAAACTGATGGTTTGTTTATTACGCAATGATCATGCTCTGTATGGCGGCACAGTGGCTTAGTAGTTAGCACTGTTGTCTTGCACCTCCAGGTCCTGGGGTCCTCGATCTGTGTCCATATGGAGTTTGCATGTTGCTCAGTAGGTTTCCTCTGGGTTCTCCGGTTTCCTCCAATTTCCTCCCACAGTCCAAAGACATGCAGATTAGGCAAATCTTTATTTCCGAATTCCCCGTATTGTGTGAATACGTGAGTGGATGTTGGCCCGAGGTCCTACCATGGTTGTACAAATGGGACAACCATGGACAAATGGTGATACACTGGTCTCCATTGGCCTCAGCGGTCCCCATGGATGAATCTGCCATAATATTACCACTACATGACATTAACAGTGATTATGAATTATATACTCTACCAATATCATGGGCACCAAAAGCTGACTCGTGACCTTGGGGACCAACGGCATGGCACGCCTGTCCCCATTGATGCCACAGAAAAGCCAATCCAGCATAAATCACAGAAGAAAAGTTCATTCTGGCTCATGATAGAACGGCACCAGAACACCCAGTACACCGACCAGGCCTCCGAATCCCCCAGACCCGAATCGGATGGAGCGCTCATGGAATGCACCGGACATACAGTACAGCACACACGGTCCAATCGACGGAGAACCCACCCTGCAACCCAAAGGGTCCACTGATACTGATGGCATCCTGGTTTCAGAAACCGCAGGACACCCCAGGTGGACACAAAGGGAACCGACACAATATCGGGCATAATGTTTCACTTTATTCATGTCGTGGCCTGATCGTGAGTAAATATATACAAATACTGTACATGCCGCGCATTGTAAACGTAAAAACATACAGAGGAGTCCTCTGACCTCAAGATGTAAATGGAGCATACATTCATACATGTGTTGTCTTTTACTATTTTGATTGTTTTTTTTTTTTTGTTTTTTTTTTTGCCAAACTGCAAACATCCATTTGTGATTAAAGCACTGAGTGGAGCACTTGGAGACATTAAGTCCACATAATTAATAGAGAGTTATTTTACAGGCTGGGCTACTGTATCCTGCTCCATCCTGCTCCATCCTGCATCCTGTTAGAGGCAGCTGGATTTGATTAGTGCAACAGCGAAACTGTGGGAGAGATACCTCTCCTGGAGCAGAATCAAACGCAATTTAAGATGGTTCTTAATACGTCTAGCCACCCAAAGAAGATTAAAGCTGAACCTGCAGTCATAAGCAAAATCAAATAAATGTGGGTTTATTAATTTACTATAATGAAATCGAATCCCACAAACACCTTCCTTATTCTCACCTGTGTATGACGGACGTGAAACTCCTTCA
This sequence comes from Clarias magur, assembly GCA_013621035.1. Taxonomy (NCBI): domain Eukaryota; kingdom Metazoa; phylum Chordata; class Actinopteri; order Siluriformes; family Clariidae; genus Clarias; species Clarias magur. The sequence continues at coordinate 103,598 of QNUK01001109.1, read as the reverse complement.
GGTTTAAATCCGAACACTGGCTTCATTTCTTTTTTCTTTCTTTTTTTTTTTTTTCTTTTACTCTTTTTTCTTTTTCTGTGACCATGAATTTCACCTTCTGTGAGTTCCTTGTTTCCTGTGCTGAAAGTCTAATATCAGCATGTTGGCTCCTCTTTCTGATTACTTCTGCTCCCACCAGCGGCAGAGCGTACCACACGGCTATTACGCTTGGGCAAGAATTTTATTTAGATTCTTCTTCTTTTTTCTTTCTTTTTTCTTTTTCTTTTTTTTTTTCTCCCGAGCCAAAATGGCCAAAAGGCATGACAGAAAGTCACTCGGATGAATCGTATATATATATAATATATATATATATATATATATATATATGCAGAAGCAGATATCAGTCCTGGTTATCAAGTCTGTGCCATTCTTCATTTTTATAACAATGTGACTCAGCTCAAAGCCTACAGTACACGAAGCTCCTTTTTTTCCCCCTTCTTTGTTTACAGGAAATAGTGCAAAGTATAATAATATAATGATCCCTGGATTGGTTTTTTTAAGGCAAGGTTTCATCTTTAGATAAAAGAATCAGTCAAATGTACCGGTGTCATTATTTCTTTTCTCTTTTGTGAGCCGGATGCGGAGCTGCAGTACCTTGAGTCGGTGAAGCGCGGGTGGGACGCAGGGATCGCCGTGGTAGGGGTAGCTATTGCTACAAAAACATCAATAAACGGGGAATCTTTATAAAAATGAAACAATGAGGCATTTGATAAATGGGATGTTGTTGTTGTTGTTGTTTTTTCATCCGTTATTATCACTATTCTTTCACACAATCATGACATCTCTAAAGATTATGACTTTCAACAAAATTCCACTGCATATTTTATATATATATATATATATATATATATATATATATATATATATATAATTAGCTTTTTACTTCCATGCAAGTGAGAATAAAATTGCTCAAAACATGGTCAGCATGACACACGAATGTTTCTTATCCCCAGCCCGAGGGGAACCCGCTGTGTTTTGAAACGCTTGTTAAAACAGAGCCGTAGCCGCCGCGTTCGCTCGCAGACATTCAGAAAGGCCCCCCGTATGAATTGCCCTTTAAATCAAGCTTATTCAGGACCGCCGAACAAACACCTTGCGCACGTCTCTTAAAAACAGGAAATTAAATCTTCTAACTTCTCAACAGGGGCAGTCGGTATCTATGCGCTAGCAGGACTAAAGCCCCCCTGACTTTCAAAGATAAAGAAAAAAAAAGATCAATATGAGGTTCTTATTTTTTTTTTTTTTTTTTCCTGCATTCACATCAGTAAACAAATGTCTTAAAGCGGATTATTTTGTGACTTTGGAGGAACCGAGCACAGCGGCGCCCCCAACAGCTACAGGAAAATACTCAGATTGATGTAAAGATATACAGTAGTACTGTGCAAAAGTCTTGAGCCAACCCTCAGTTCTTCATTATGTGCTTCCAAAGAGCTCGACTTTCTTGTAATTAAATTTTTTTTATTTTGGGGGAATTTTCAAATTCAACTGTACCGTCTGTAATCAATAGAATGAATCTTAGAGTATTCGAATATTAGAATATCGGATGAAACCGCTACATGTATCAAATCTTGTATACATGTATAGCCTTGAGACAGCGATTGCAAAAAACAGAGTTCACTATTGAACAGTCGGATTCTTCAAGCTAATAAATAAACAAATAAATAAATATACTTAAACCAAACCTCTAATGATGCTCATACTCAAGTTTTGTAGCATTGCTAGACCTTATAATTAGAGCTGCACGATTTGATCAAATCGCACTAAAGCAATTTAAACAGCGATGCGCTAAAATATTAAATGCACTCATTTGATTTAAACACATTTGTTTGGCTTACAATAAATAATTGGACAAATGATCTCGTTAACAGGATGTTTGGCAATATTTACTGTATTTCAATTATATATATATATATATATATATATATATGTGTGTGTGTGTGTGTATTATAATAAAATATTATAATAAAAAATATATATATTTTTTAAATTATTGCCAAATTATACATAAATATACAGTGCTCAGCATAAATGAGTACACCCCACTACATTTTTCCTTTCAGAATCAACATTTTCTATGAGATACTATGCTACAAAATACTACTACAAATGTGGGCCATTGATTGCAAACAAGATTTATTAATTTGCACACACACAAAAAAGTGATTTTCCTAACAAATTCAGTCAAGCCCATGCTGCAAAAATGAGTACACCCCAATTATAGTGTTAGGAGAAAGGCCACACTTAAAACTACAAAATTCTAATTAACAGGCATTCAACCACAGGTGAGTCTAATGATTCATTTAAGACATGAATCATCCAGCAGACAGGTGACTATAAAAGGGCATCACTTAACAAAGAAAAGCCCTTCCCATTTCATGCTGTCAGCAATGGCTCCACGTGGAAGAGAAAACTGAGAAAGTGGCTCCACGTGTCACAAAAACTGAGAAAGGAAATGATTTCTTTACACAAAAAAGGTGAGGGCTACAAGAAGATCAGCAAAGCTTTAAATATCAGTCAAAATACTGTAGCAAAAGTGACCCAAAAATCTAAGAAAGATGGAAGTGCAGCCATCTCACAGAGACATTCAGGCCGTCCATGGAAGTTAACATTGCGACAGAAGCGTCTTCTGATGAGAAGGGTTGAAGAAAATCGCCATGCAAGTTCACTACAGTTAGTTAAAGCAATAGAAAGCCAAACTGGAGTGACAGTTCGCCATGACACCATACAGCGCACACTGCAGAGAAATGGCATGCACGGGTATCGTCCACGGAGGAAGCCTCACCTAAAGCCCATGAACTAAAAAAGGACGCCTATAATTTGCTAGGGCCCATGCTGAAAAAGATGAAGATTACTGGGACTCTATACTCTGGAGTGATGAGACGAAGATCACTGTTTTTGGAACTAATGGTTTCAAAACTGTATGGCGTCGTAAAGGTGAGGATTTCAAAGAAAAATGCATGGTGCCTACAGTAAAACATGGTGGTGGCGGCAGTGTCCTCATGTGGGGCTGCGTGAGTGCTGCTGGTGTCGGGGAGCTGCATGTCACTGATGGTATCATGAACTCAACAATGTACTGCTCTATACTGAAGGAGAAGATGCTGCCATCACTTGGTCTTCGAGCACTTTCCCAACACGATAATGATCCAAAACACACAGCTAAAGCTACTGTTGCATTTCTGAAGAAGGACAGGGTGAAGGTGATTGAATGGCCAAGTATGTCTCCTGATCTGACCCCTAATCGGACACCTGGGAGGAATTCTGAAGCGACAAGTTGAGCATCACTCTCCATCCAGGCTCTAAAAGAGGTTATTCTTGAAGAATGGAAAAAGATGTTGCAATATGTCACCAACTTGTACGTTGCATGCCTAGAAGACTTGGTGCTGTCCTTAAAAATCCCGGTGGTCATCCAAAAAACGAGATGTAGTAGTTTTTGTTGCGGGGTGTATTCATTTCTGCTTCAACCAATTTGAGTAAAACTGAAGATTTTCTGATCTAAGTTATATTATTAACCTTAATTTCATGTTATGGAGTTAAACAAGTGTTCAATAAAACTCAGCCTTGTGAAAATTTTGGAAATTGTTCTTTTGTTCATTGAGCTACTGATTAAATTCATACTTTTTAAAGGGGGTGTATTCAATTTTGCTGAGCACTGTATATGTGTCTGTGTGTGTGTGTGTGTATATAATATATATATATATATATAATAGTATATATATATTATTAATATATAATATGATATATATATATAATATGTATATGTATAATAAATATTTATAATAAAAATAAATAATATATATATATAATATAATTCAAAAAAAAATCTTATTGCCAAAATCATACATAAAGGCATTAATATATACATATGTGTGTGTGGTTTTGTTATATCATATATAAGTAGTGTAAAAATAAATATTATAATAAATAACAATAATTAAGATATATAAAATATAATATATAAATAATATATATAAAAATCAAAAAAAAATTTATATTAATATAAGATGTAGTGTGTCTATAATATAATATATATATATTATATATATAATGTATAAATAAAATATTATAATAAAAAATATTAAATTATATATATATATATGTTGTGTGTGTGTTGTATATGTATAAATATATATATATTATATATATATATGATAGTATAATAATATAATATATATAATATATATAATATTCAAAAAATATTTTGCCAAAATCAATTACATAAAGCATATGATATATATTATACTATATAAAATACAGTAATTATGTGTGTGTGTATAAATATATAAAATTCTCAGCCTTTTCCGATTAAATAATTGCACAGGTCCATTTTGATTTGATTGATTGTGCAGCACTAATTATATTGTACAGTTATAAAAGAAAAATTGGTTTATGATCTCACTATTCAGTGTTTCCAGACTCTCAATCCCTTTTGAGTCTGGCTTCTCTCGAAGAGAATTTCTCCTTGTCACAATCACCTCTGGCTTGCTCATTACATTTCAATTAAAAAAGTTATATCTGGCTTTCTGTGAAGCTACACTATATTATTAAAAGTAATTCAATTTCATTTATTGTTTTTTTTTTTTTTTCTTTCATTGGGAACATGGTGGCTTCAACATTAAGTCGGTTGCCTCACACCTCCAGGTTAGGGGGTTCGACGTGCATCTCGGGCTCTGTGTCTGTGGAGATGACATGTTCTCCCCTCTGCTTTGTGCTTGGTGTTCTTCCTCCAGGTCCTCCATTTTCCTCCCACTGTCCAAAGACTTGGATTGTGGGCTGACTAGCGTTTCCATGTTTCTCCCAGTTTGTGATTGGGTGTGTGTCTTTGCCATGTGACGCGTTGGCACCCCATCCGGTGTGTCTCCTGCCTTGTGCGGTAAGCTTCTTGGGATGAGTTCCAAGATCCCCCTCTCCCCCCCCCCCCCTCCCCCTCCCCCATGTGCCCCTAGACAGGATAAGAGATATAAAAAATTCATGTATGAATGTATAAGTAAATGAGCAAATTAAATTATTTACATGCTTTACATAGCTATTAATATTTAACTCAAAGACTTTGCATTTTACTGGAACCGGACATGTGATGTGCTTTCTCGGAAATGCTAATGTGCTCTTGGACATCATATTGGACTGAATAAAATGGTCAGAAATGAGACTAGATCTGCCGTTTGTTTGTGATTTTCTGCTCGTCTGGTTGAGATTATAGGAATTCATGCTCGTCAGGTTGCCGCCTAAAGAAATATGCTTCCATGTGTGTGTGTGTGTGTGTGTGTGTGTGCTTGTGCATGTGTGTCAGTGTGAGCTAGCAGCCTGTGGCGGTGTTCTCTGTGATGGACAGCAGGTCTGGAATGGTAGAAAGTCAGATGCAGATTGCACACAGTTTGCCTGCAGTGTAATAGCTTTTGTCCTGACAGGTTTCATTGTAGCTGTGTTTTGTGCAGCTGTAATAATACCCAGTGTTTTCACAAAGTCTTTGCATTTGTTGACACTCAGCAGAGAGGCGCGGCATGTCGGGGAGCAGATCTTCTTGGGAATGATAAATAGAAATGTAATTCCGCATTAATTTCCCCACAGCCTGCTGAAATATACATCGGGGCCGTTTCATTTCCATCCACGATTTCTGCTTTATTTCTCCCATTTTATTTGCAGAAAATAAAAAAAAAAAAAAAAAAAAAAAAAAAGCACTAGATACAAATGAAGCGACGCTTCGATGACCGGTGGAAACAGAGACAGAGGCAGTGGATGTGAGTTTCTTTTTTTTAGAACCAAAGCAGTTCTTCTGACCGAGTTGCCTTCAATGCGTAATGAACACATCATGTGAGTACGGCCTCCGAGTCGAATAGATGTCCACAGAAAAGGCAACGGGGCTACTGCAATTGCTAAAGTAAATGAAAATGATACTTTAAATGCGTGACCTTTGCATCACCCCCCACCCTCATCAGATTGAATAACCTAATGACATGTTTAATTCAGACGGTGCTCCCGCCCCCAACCGTCAAAACCACCATTAGGGGAGTATTACCCGTATCGTTCCTCAGACCTGTAAATTATCCGAGACAGAGTCTCTGAAGATTTCTCGTGATTATACGATTTTTTTTTTATATATATATTAATAGATGTTTTGATTTGCTTTTCCCTTGACATTTTTTCACCCTTTTTTTGTGTTTGTAATTGTTCATGCCATCATATTGCAGGTGCACCGATCACATTTCTTTTTCACTTGGCATAAAACCAATCAAACCCTTTAGGACAGTATCAGCACCAAAGGCATTTCTTATTAAATGTGTTCATCCGGTGATTTCACGTAGGGTTTGGGAGGGGAGGTTTCTTTCATGGATGCCATCATTGTTGACTCGTGACTGTTCAATTATTATTATTATTATTATTATTATTATTATTATTATTATAATACAAGAAACTATATGGAAATCTGATCTAGTACGACTGGCTTCATTTGAGGCCATGGTTTCTGTGATTGACAGTTCTAGCATGAAAAATGATACCAACATGCCGTCTGACTGATTTCAGTCCTGACACATTCTGCTTTAATGATCAAACCACTTACCGTCACTTTTCGAGTGACTGATTCGGAATGTAGGCGGCACGGTGGTGTAGTGGTCAGCACTGTCGCCTTGCACCTCCAGGGTCCGGGTTCGATTCCCGTTTCCCGTCTCTGCATGTTCTCCCTGTGCCCGGTGGGTTTCATCCGGTTACTCCGGTTTCCTCCCACCTTGGAAATACATGTAGGTTAGGCTAATTGGCGTTCCCAAATTGCCCGCAGTGTGTGAATGAGTGTGTGAGTGCGTGTGTGCCCTGCGATTGATTAGCACCCTGTCCAGGGTGTATCCTGCCTCGTGCCCTAAGTCTCCTGCGATAGACTCCAGGCTCCCCGCGACCCTGAATACAGGATTAAGCGGTAATGATGTTGAGTGAGTGAGTGAGTGAGTGAGAGAGAGAGAGAGTAATTCGGCATGAAAAAATGAGTCTATAACGTGATAATAAAGCATCATCATCATCATCATCATCATCATCTCTGGCTAGAGACCTGGGTAGCAGAGCAAGTCCAAAACTGAACCTATTATGGGATGTTCCTGGTCTACAGTGGTCAGGACGTACCAAAAGTAGATCCCAGGAAGGTAAACCGGTGAGCTGGCGACAGGGTCATGTGTGCGGGCGGCCAAGGCTGTCTGAAGCACATGGGGGAGTGAAGGCTGGACCGTGTGGTCCGATCCAATAGGAGCTCAAATTGAGGAAGAGGTTAATGTTGGTTCCAATAGAAAGGCGTCAGAACAGATTGGGACATTGACTTTATAATTGAAAGAGAATTAGTTGATGTAAAAAAGCATCATATTCATGTTGTTGTTTATATATATGAATTAGTGCAACTATATGCAACAGTTTATACTATAATAAAGTCTTATAATAAGAATGATGTCTTCTTTGACCTAATCAAGGTTATTTTATGGCTCGGTGCTGTTAGATAGAACCAAATAACACCCGAGTATTCTGTTTATATACAGTACAGGTACCATTCAGAAACCTGTAAGCCCGAGTAGTTTATCACCAGAATTCACAATAAAAGCCGAAATGCAGACAAATGGGGGGAAAAACAGAATTTAGTTTGTCAGCATCTCTGACATATATAGGGATAAATATCACTCTCAACAGTCAGAGATAAATCATCAGGGAAAGGCATATGTGCTGTTGGACCACAGGGTGTGGAAATGTTCAAAATGAGCCAGCGGTGCAGTCACAGCCCAGGTCTCTTAAATCTCACAGTGCATCACAGCAAGCTGAACAACAAAGTAAACACACGGCCTGCACTTTGGGTGTACGGCAGGCCTCGCCCAGAATTAAGATACGGTTGGCGATGCTCTATGGTTATCGATTGCCGAAGAAGGATGCTGTGATTCAGGGATTCAGAAGACGACAATAAGGGACAAGGCCTTTCAATCACACGCCCGCTGCTGTGGAATGATAATTCATACAGCGCCACCTGGGGCTTCGCCACGGGCCGGCCATAATTTATAGGGAGTGTAGAGATGAACATCGGAACAACCGGATCACCTGGTAAAATGTTCATTTCCTAATTTCTATTATTAAAAATGTCATGCTTAATGTGTGGAATCGATATCTGTTTAGCGCTTTAATAAATCATTTTCATTTCGATTTTTCCTTTTTTTCGGAGAATATATACAATGTAAACTGACGATGACGGATTTTTATTTGATCCCAGCTTCTGTAGAGCACGCCTCAAGCCGCTTTCAACCAAGCCTGATAATGTACAGCGTGTTTATACAGTATGGTCACGCAGGTGTTTAGTCCTGGTTCTAATCACATGTGACACTCACTGTTCACTCTAATTAAAAGGTATCAATTAAATGTAGCTTGAAACTACAGTAGCATGAATCTTCCTTCACGTTTCTTCTTCTATCCTGTGCTCGGATCATGGCTTTAACTGGAGCAGTCTGATGATGAAAGGGTTAACCTTAGTGGTTAAGGTGTCGGGCTACTGATTGTAAGGTCGCAGGTTCAAGCCCCTGTATTCTCATGTTGCCACTGTTGGGTCCTTGAGCATGGCCCTAAACCCTCAACTGTGCAGATGCATAATGAGATTAAACCTCTGGATAAGGCCGTCCGCTAAACGGACGCATTAATAATATCTTCTTTTCATGCTGAGGAATTGTGAAGCTTTTCATCGGTGACCCTGGACGTGCTAAATGATCTGGTCAAAGAAATGACTTTCAGCGATGAATATTACTGGATGTTCTTTTTGTCCGGTTCTGTTTTTATATATTCACGCTCCGTCGTTAGCATTTCTCTCTTTTAGCTTTTGTCAGGAGGTTTTGTTTCCTGGACCTTCTGGCTTTTTTTCGACAAACTTCTAAAAGTCATTTGGGAATGGGTAAAAAAAAAAAAAAAAAACCCACTATCTCTTCCAGATCTTTTTTTTTTTTTTTTTAATGCATTGCTTGTCTTACAATACGGGAATGTGTATGCATTATCTCGTGGCATGGTTTCCCTTTGCCCTTTCATTTTGGAGTAATAGATTCTGTCTCCTTCCTTGACATGATGATTGACTGCGCTGAGACTGACACCAGTTATACTTGCCTTGTCCCTGTAGGTCGTCCCCCGTGTGTCTTTTTTTATGCGCCATGAACAACCGTTCAGCATCACGACCATCACTAATGGCTCATCATTAATGGGAATCCTCATGCACAATTATTGCATCAGCCAACCCACAAACAACGATGACATTTTGCATGCATTATGATTTAACTCACTTCTTTGAAAGCATTTTGATTTTAATGCTCAGCCTGTATATTATTTGCCTGATGTGTTTGCTATCTTACAGAACCTCTCGGTGTGATGGGTCAGAATAGTGTGATCAGCAGAATGTAGAAAATTGATCTGTACCTACAAGTTTCTCCTTGTTTATAGGTATAAAGAAATAGAAAGTCAAACTGATTACACTTGTATGCGATGTGACGGCAGTGTTTTTACATTTTTTCGTCTTGAACAGCTGTGAATGAGCAATGCAGAGCGTAGTCGCAGTATTGCAGTGGCATCGGTTTTTAAACATGCAAATCATAAATAATAAATCCAGGCTTATACCATCCAGAATTATTCCATATGTTACACTAAAATATTGTGGGATATGATTTAAAGTTAAATGTTAACACTTTTTATTATTATTATTATTATTATTATTATTATTATTACAGGTCAATATTAATATTAATATATATTTTAATTAAATATATAAATATATTAAACTATATTATTAAACTATATTAATATTAATATAGTTTAATATACTATATTAATAATTAATATTAATATAGATCAATATTACGTACTTAAAATTTTTCGGCCAACTATTTTAGTTTTCACTCTTTGCTTCAAAAATACTCACAAATAAAATTAAAAAAAAAAAAAAATGCTTTTTAATTCCCCAGTAAATAATTTTTTGGGGGGATTTCACTGTTAGCAAAAAAAAAAAAAAAAATCTGTTATATACAATACGGTGATCATTTTTGGTCTCTCCTATGAGTAAAAAAAAATCACAGCAACTTTTGTTATATAACAGCTTATTTTATTTGTGATTCAGTCCCTGGTTCATCTTAAAGCTAGTCGTTAATGAAAGTATCATTATATGTACATTCGGCTTATGCCGTGCTACCTCAGCATACGGATGCCCCAAATTAAGAATTTTTCACCTTAAAAACTGAAATTTTGCAATAAATTTGTCTGAGTATACAAAGCGTTTTCGGCACACATGAGCGAACCGAACGGCGGTTAATTTGTGCGTATTTCCGTAATATTGTGCGTATCGAAACATGGTTGCGTCTGTGAAAACCTAAGCAAAGTGAGTTTACATATGTTTTGTGTATTTTTTTAATTTATTTTTTTTTATTGCGTTTTGTGCAAGATTTAGTGAAGACATAGCACCATGGGTTTTAAGAAAGTTATCAAGTTCAGTTTGGTGTTTAAAGCAGCCGGAGCCAAGACGAGTCATAAATTAAAGTTACAGTAAGTGAGGTTTAATGTCTATTTATTTTGTTTTTTATGTCTTGTTTTGATTGGTTTTATATGCAAGCTGGAAGTTGGAATAGCATGTAAATTGGTAGTATTGGCAATACTGTACTTTTGGGCGGCTGAAACGAATTATCTGAATTTACATGATTTCCTATGGGAAAGTGCGTTTCGCTGTAGGACATTTCACCTTAAGAACTCGTGTGCCAAGGTTCCACTGTATCCCGAGTTATTTTTGGTCTAACCACATATTATGCATATTATGATTGAGTCATAATTTATTATATAAAATTGTTTGATTCAAACTAAATTACTTTTTTAAAGAAAGATTTACATCTTCAAAACTGATCGGTAAGACCACTGACAAACTGCTTCTTGTTGGTTTAAGAGCGGCCATGCGTTTCAAATTCTAGTAGTTTGTCCATTTTGATTGAGTTGGTCGATTGGTTGGTTAGTTACGCAGTTATTAAAGTTAGTTAGTACTTGTTTCCTGCTTCATAAACATTCCTAAAATTACTTTTAATAAATTAACTTTTGTCTTATTGTGAAATAAAACATACAGACGTTGCACCAGACAAATTATATTAGTATGCAAGTTCACTTAAACTTATATTATTTTCTATATAGTATTGCCTAATTTTGCATGTAATGACGGCATCCAAAAATATACAATTATTTCCTTTGAACATTTGATACGGAGATGCATCTGCTACTTCTGCTCTGTTAAGCCTTCATACTGTATACGTTTTGTTAATTGGTGATTTCTGAGGCTGGTTTTTGCAAATGACTTAACAATACTGTTCTTGCAAGAACTGTTCCAGAAGATCTTCATGTCTTAAAATAACAACTGACTGTTATTGTTGTTGTTTAATTGCCTATTACCGTATGTGTTATTTCATTATTTTGAAATAAATAAATAAATAAATAAAAAATCCAGTATTGTTCTAGAATGTAGAAAATAGATGTAGCTCAATTTATTGCTGATTTGGCTGCTCTAAGATGTGGAATTGCTCCATTTCTCATTCTGTTAGTTTAAAATGTATTTAAGTATCAGGCAGTGGTAAAAAAAAAAAAAAAAAAAAAAAAAAGTGAGTCTTTTCCTTGTGTCAAGTCTAAAAGTCTGTAGTTAAATAAATATATACCTATATGAACTTTGCATGACCTCTGAGCTTTATGTTGTGAAGAGAGTTTACTTTAGGTCATTTGAAGTTGGGTATAATCTTTTCTTTGAATGCATCTTTTTCATCAAGGTAAATCCAGTGGCAAGTCATCAAAGCTCACCGTGACTTGAATTAGTTGCAAATGGAGATTTTCAATAATCAGAGGTTGTTTCAACTTCTGCCAACACATCAATAAACACTGGATGCTTTGCCAGATTGCTGAGTGGGCTATAAGGAAGAGGCATTTCCCCGTCACCGGACTGAATTCTGCTTGGTGTAATGATCCTGTACGTCACCCAGGACGTGTGCGCACTAGGTAGAGGGATGCCTTAAAATTCAACTTGCTGATGAAACCTGATTGTAACAACTGAAAAATATATAATAATTACAAATAACATTATGGCTATATCAATTTCCTTAAAAATACATTGTAAGTTTAGTACGTGTTGAACGTTTCTAATGTAAAAGAAGACTCAATTTGATCTGCACTTTAAAGAAAACATTTACCTTGATGAAAAAGGTGCATTCGAAGAGCCCTACTCTGTAGACTGTATATGTTTATTAACACAAATGCAAAACTGACTCACGCATCTTCTATACCGCTTTGTCCTGTATTCAGGAAATGCCAATTAGCCTAATCTGCATGTCTTTGGGCTGTGGGATATGGAACCTTGGATTACGAGCATAATTCGTTACCGGAAGCGGGCTCGTATTCCGAGCATAATTCGTTCCGGAAGCAGGCTCGTATTCCAAAAAACACTCGTAAACCAAATAGACTTTTCCCATAAGAAATAATGAAAACTCAAATTATTGGTTCTCTATATTATTGGTTTGCAATCCGAGGTTCCACTGTGTATATAATTTTTTTTCAATAATGGTTTCGTCTGCATATCGTTAAATGCATGTTTTGAAATGTCTTTGCGCACATACAGTATGTTCGACTTTAATGCCTAGTTTGACCTGGATAATATTTTTCTCTTCTTTTCAGGTGTGTTACTTTGAGACAAATAAGCCATCCACTAAAGTTGGTTTGGCATTCACGCAGAACATGCATTTAATGATGGACACTTTTACAATGACTCTTTAATAGTTTATAGCCAGAGGTGTTTGACGCGTGATTAAGGGTGGTGAAACGCTCTACCCTGCATCCTCCAGGCTGAGATGTGTCCGCCCATTATGAGACTGACCCACTGGATAGGGGCACTATCACCATGGCCTTTAGATTGGCTGTTCGGCCCTCCCGGCTGAGTGGTGGTAGTAGCCTTAATGTGGGAGCGCCCCCTAGTGACGGGGCGGAATTTGACACGACTAAATTAGGGAGAAAAATCGGGGAAAAATAAAAAAGTAAATCAAAATAGATTGGCTGGAAACTGGTCCCTGCCATTACACATGCCTCTCTGTGAGACGTGTCTCCTTCTCACAGGCATTACTCAGCTCCATTACGTAGCTGCTTTTCCAGTTTGTCCTAAGGTGTGTTGATGCCTTATGCATTATTCAAGGGTGAAACACAATGCAATGCAGGTTATGTCTCTTTTTAAACTCACTTAACCGACAAGGTTCCTTATCATTTCATTCCGAGCCAGATTTGGATGAGCAAGAACACAAGAAGAACGTTCAATTATTTTATACCTGATTATACATTGTTTTATATAACTAGAATATCTCAGCGTGCATCTTTCTGGTGCACAAAAATATACTACAGATCCTTGTGGCTCTCCATGGTCTATAGAACCTCAGTCACATGTGGAACTTCAGGACTGTTCAGAACATGCAGGATTGTCCAGTACATCTACAGTAGCCTTCTGTCAAAAGTGTTATCATCCCTTTAAGGTATTTAGTGATAACAGAATTTTTTTTTTAACGACAGGTTTTTTTATTTTTATTTTTATTATTTTTTTATTTTATTTTTTTTTTTATCTTAAATGACTGATGAGATGATTTCATAGAGATAATTATAAACGCATAAAAAAAAAAAGATTTGGTAGAATACTGAGAGCGATTTGTGTATTACTCAGTTAAATGGCAGAAAATGATTCAAAAACCATAAACCTTGAATAAAATAGTATTGCTTTTTTCATGGTAAATGTGATCATATAAAGCTTTATTCATTTTATTACACTGATGACAAGCAGCTCTGGTTTAGACAATAAGCCCATGACATCGTCAAAGCTACAGTACTGTATGCCATTCGCTGTTTCTTAGTAAAATAGAAACCTGGTTATTTCAGAAGCATGCACGATGCGTGATTATTTACCGTGTGCTGTCAGAAAACCTCGCCTCATTTGCATGTTCATTTCATTGGGTTGTAGTAAATAAGGTTTTTATTTATTTATTTATCTATTTATTTATTTATTTATTTTTTTTAGCACGTAAGCAGTTCTGATACTCGTGCATGTATTTAAAGTAAAGTAAAGCCTTTATTTGTCGCTGGTCACTATTTTGAGCAGTTAATTAATGAATTGACTCCCATTTATAACTCGTTATCCTTAAGAACTCGTCTCTGGAAAGGGTTCGATTCGTACAGTATGCCGAGGTAGTGCCGTGTTCCATTTCTTCGCCTTGGGAAACTCTTGGGTAGCTTTCACTGCATGTTTTGGGTCAATATCCAACTGCAATACAGTATATGAAGCAGCGTTCTTCTAGGAAGCCACACATGATTTGTATGTTTTTTGATTTTGTTATTTGCAGTATGAAGTCCATAATGCACTTATAGTTATCACATAAGTTAATGCATAAAGTGCACAATTTTCAACTGTTTTGACTGGTCAAGAAATAACTGACTAGAATATTTCTTTTGTGTGTGCGTGTGTGTGTGTGTGTGTGCGTGTGTGCGTGTGTGTGTGTGTGTGTGTGTGTGTGTGTGTGTGTGTGTGTGTGAGAGAGAGTCTCAAGGATACTCTAAGGGCACGCTCCCTCTCACCACCTCTGCGCTCATGTGTATGAATATGAAAATGTGACACGCTTATCTGCAATCTTTCTCATTTCAGATACATTTGTAGAAAGAAAGAAAAAAAAAAAGTTGTCGAGGGCGAAGCACTATCAAAAGATTTAATTTCCAACAATTAAATAAAACGTTTAATACTTCCCCTCTTGAAAGCGTCCGTCAGGGTTCCTGGCACCAGCTTAACCTGACAAAGTTGCATACTGTAAATATTCACGAAAGCATATTGTAAAAGCTATGAAGCGTCATTATGGCGCATGGTGTAACCAGAAAAAGCTTAAAAGCATGAAATAAAATCAGAGGCAATGAGGTGAATAAACAGAATACTGTATATATAGTTAACAGTAGTAGTAGTAGCATAATACATCTATATAGAGTCAAGTTGATACATTTTGGAACAGATATACGTTTTTTTTTTTTTTTTGGTCATTTGGCCTCCGCACAGCAGCACACTGAATTTGAAATAAAACACTCTAGATGAAGTGTGAAAACTTTCGGCTTTAATTAAGAGAAAAGTAACAAAATAATGACATTAGCCAGCCAGGTATTACAGCCATTTTCATATAAGCACCCCAATTTTGGGCTCATTAACTAACACAAGCGGTTACATACCATCATAAGCATTGCTCTTAATACTTGAATCCTGATTGCTTGAAGTCTGGAACCCATTTATTTATTTATTTTCCCCTTTGGGCACGATGTATTGGGTGTGAGATCAATCTTACTGACTGTTTCATGTTCTCATCTCACTACCTCTAGACAACTTGTGTCATGTTGTCGTGTTGTCGTCAGTAGCATGTGCACTTTATGTTGTCTTTTTTCATAGTACTCGTTTTCTAAAAAAATATGTATTGTTGTTCTGTGTTGTCTCTTTATTTTACTGTGTACTGAACTGTACAGATGTCACTCAACCAGAATTGGACTTGTACCGTTGAAGGCACCCGGCGGCGGCGGCGGCGGCGGCATTAGGGTTCGCCGGCTTTACGTCGCTAAGTGGCGCTAGAACCATAGACTGACGCGCCAGGCCGTAGTGCTTTCTATCTCCCTTGAGATTTGGACATGGCAGTAAGCTAATCATTGTAATTAAATGAATGCATGAATACAGTATACACGTATTAAAATACTAACATTACAGTACAGATTTAGAATTGTATTAAACACTGTACTGTACTGTATGTTTTGGGTCAGTATCAATCTGCGATATGAAGTGGCATCCAAATTCAAATTTCAAATTCGGTTTTAAATGAAAGGTTTATGCGACACATACCGTACACAGTATGCCTTGCCGTGAAATGCTTATATGACCGTCCGTGACTTTTTCAAATAAATAAAAAAAGAAAGAAATGAAAATAGAGTGCTTCGTAGATTCGATTCGTGAGTCGTTTCTTTCTTTCTGGCAAAGTCTAATCTTGGCCTTTCTGGTCTTGGGCATTAGCAGTGGCTTGCATGTTGTTGTGAAGCGTCTGTATTTACTTCACATGTAGACATTGATAATGACACTGACACCCCCTTCAAAAGTCTCCTTGCTTTGGCTAGATGTTGTGAAACTGTTGTTCTACCCCATGGAGAGAATTCCGCAGTCATCCACTGTAGTTGCCTTTACTGGTATTTTACTGGTATTCCAGACATTTTGATGTTTGATTTTTGTTGTATTGGCCGCTCTCAATGTTTTTATTTTTTTATTTTTTTATTTTTCCCCCCGATTTTCTCCCTAATTTAGTCGTGTCCAATTCCTCCCCGTCACTAGGGGGCGCTCCCACATTAAGGCTACTACTACCACTCAGCCGGGAGGGCCGGAGACTATCACGTGTTTCCTCCGAACCACGTGACGCCAGCCGACCGCATCTTTTCGAACTGCTCGCTCGCGCACCGTTGGGGACGGCGTAACACACTCGGAGGACAGCGCTATCCGCTCCCTCCGCTCACAGACGCCCCTGATTGGCTGTAGAGTCCTGATTAATGTCGGAGCACAATGTACCGCTCATCCCTCCCCTCTGAGAGAGCTCGGCCAATCAGCTCTCTCTAGACCTCCGGCTGCGAGAGGTTACAGCACCACCCGGGATTCGAACTAGCCATCTCCGGATGATGGGGCGAGCGCTTTAACCACTGCGCCACTCAGAGGCCTCGCTCTCAATGTTTTTGATGAGTTTATTTTGGTTTTTCAGCCTAATGATGGCCACATTCACTGCATACAGTAGACAACTCCTCGGGCCTCATGCAGAGAGTTTGAGTGAAGATGCAAATGTATCACACAGAAACACCTCCAGGCGTTTTTATCTGCTTGGTTAGTCATGGAGTAATGAAGGAACAGGCCACACCTGGCCATGCAACTGGTTGTCAGCTGTTTGTTTCATTATTCATGCCTGTGTGGCATTACTGGGTGTGTGTCTATGAAATGGTTTCTTGAAATAAAGCGGAAAGTCTTGACTTTGCTCAGATCTTCACTGTTTGTGTACAGATGTTAAAAACAAACAAAGAAATGAATAAAAAACCTGGTTACAACTTTGTTCCAAGATTTAAGGACCTGACTATGTGTCTAATAAATATAATATGTATACATTTTTATAGCTAACTATATAACTAAATAATGTAACAGTAACAACAGATAACCAAGTAAATAAATGCATTACCGTGTTTGCAATGTTGTGTAAAGTTAAAGGATTATTATTATTGTTGTTGTTGTTGTTTCATTCATTTATTGGCTGGGGCTTAAACAAACCAATTAGATTTTTCTCCCCTTGTGACCTCATATAAGGAAATCCCTCCTTCTCTGGCTTGTTGCTCAGCTCTCCTATTCTCTATTGGGATGTGGCTTGGCAGTACAGTGGAACCTTGGATTAGGAGCATCATTCCTTCCGGAAGCGGGCTTGTATTCCAAAAACACTCGTAAACCAAATAGACTTTTCCCATAAGAAATAACGAAAACTCAAATGATTCATTCTACAGCCCCAAACAATAAATACATTAATAATATAATATATTAAAATAATTAATACAACATATAAAGTAAAGTAAAAATAAAACTAATTAACCTGCACTTAACATTTAAAAAAAAAAGTACAAATAAATCCAGACAGTTAAGTCTTTCCGTGTATTTGTATGTGTGTGTGTGTGTGGAATTAGCCCCTCGCCTCGTCTTAAACAGTAAAACTCCTCCTCCATCCCCCCACCTCGCTTTTTAAGTTTCACAACTAACATACACAATGCAAACACTGTTTTAATGGGGAAAAAAAGAAATCTCTCTAATAATACTCGCGTGAGCAGACTAACGGAATCGCGACAGAGCTGAGTTTTCTGTGTAAATAAAGCGCGTGTGTAAAGCGCCGGGGCGATGTGTGTGTGTGTGTGTGTGTGTGTGTGTGTGTGTGTGTGTGTGTGTGTCGGTGTCAAATTATGTGCGCACACGCACCCACAAAGGACTCATGAGAAAATGTGTGTGTGTGTGTGTGTGTCGGTGTGTGTGGGGCACAGTGTCAAATTACGCGCGCGCACACAGAAGAGAGAGGGAGATGTTGATTATGAGAGACGAGCACTAAGACGCAGCAGGGGACTCTTATTTTGGCACAGGGGACGCGGCAGGCGAGACGATTACCCATAATTCCCGCAGCGCAAGAGAGAGAAAAAAAATCATTGGCTCAGTTGTGATCACTTGCCGATCGGTGTTAAAATAAGAGTCGCATGCGTGATACATGATACTCGGCGCTCGTAAACTAATACTTGCTCGGTTTCCGATTAAAAATCAATTAAAAACCTTTGCTCGCTTTGCGGAACACTCGTCAACCACGTTACTCGCAATCCGAGGTTCGACCGTACATAGACATTTAAATGATAACATTTGGAGGAGGAGTGAAATAAAAAGAAGTTTAAGGTATGAAAAATGCCTTATGAGGGGTATTTCAACTGGAGCAGCTGGAACACACACACACTTTGGAGGATATTGGTGATCTGTGTTAACTTGATAAAGAATTAGTAAAATACGGGTCCTTTAAGATTGAAATTGCTAAAAGTAAAAGAATGTTCATTCAACGCTCTACGAACAAAACTCTTCGTCACTTCACGCTGGTGTTGTTCTAAATGAACGAAAACGAAATGAAGTCATTTGATATATAGTAAGTGGTTCACGAAGATTAAACTCAACAGTGATTACCAGTCCTGATAGTCAGCAGAATGGCGGACACTGTTCGTGATAATTTCCCATAACATCCCATAATTAAAAAAAAAAAAAAAAAATGAATCCAATGTTTTTAAATTATGATATAGCATTACATGTACCTTTAACATCGGGTATTTATCCTTAATCCTTATAATGCAACAGTTTTTCAGTTTCTGCCTCTGCATCATTCACAACTAAAGCCTGAAACCCCTTAAACAGGGTAATATTTCTATATACAGTACTGTAACATTATCCTGCAGTACCTGCTATAATGGGAAATGTATGCTTTTTATACGTTCTACCCAGACAGAGCACCAACTGGAGCTTTTCAGTAATAACGAATAGGGGGTTACGCTAAACAGCACTGATGATCAATGGTCATTTAACCTAATGGCTGTGCCGACCCCTGGTGATTTACTCTAATCAGCATTAGTGATCAAAGCTGATTCACTCTCTAAACAGCGATCCTGAGCACTGGTTGGCTTCGGGGACATGGTGTAAAACAGGCATCACAAAATCATTTAAGGGAAGGCATTCGAAGTGCAATTACATATAGTACATAACACCAGATGTTTAAACACAAATTCATCATGAGTGGCAAAAAAAAATGACTCTGTGTGCGTTTACAAAGACATGGCAATTATGCAAATGGTGTCTTGTGTATAAAGGTAATTTTTTCTTTTATTTACATACAATTTCCCTTGTTTGTGCCATCAATTCTGTAATCACAATGCACCTGTAAAGTGGTTGGATATAAATGAGCATGCATACGTACAGTACAGTATATGAATGGCTATGAATTGTGAGGGATAGTGTGATCGATTAGTGTGTTCCTGGTTTGCAGTGGTTGGTACGCACCGGAAGTGCTCCAAGGAAGGACAACCGGTGAACCGGCAACAGGGTCATGGGTGGCCAAGACTGGAAGGCTGGCCCATGTAGCAGAATCCAATAGAAGAGCTACAACACTTCTGTTTAAAAAAAAAAAAAAAAAAAACTCAAATTGGTGTAATAGATAATGACGGTTCCAATAGAAAGGTGCCCGAAAAAACACACCAGAAAACAGAATTGCAATTTGCTGCATACAGTATAGCTGGTCAGGGTGAGCATTCGTACCCATGTCGACCACCAAAAGCACCTACAATGGGCACTGAAGATCAGAATTGGACCAATGGAAGAAGGTGATCTAATCTGATGAAACACGTTTTCTTTTACATCATGTACTGTAGATGGCTGGGTACAGTATATGTACGTCACTTACCTGGGGAGAAGATGACACCGGCATGCATTATGGGAAGAAGGCAATCCGGCAGACACAGTGTGATGCTCTGGGCAATGTTCTGCTGGGAAACCTTGAGTCCTTGAGAATACAAGTACAGTACAGTACCACCTACCTCAACATTGTCATAGACCCCAAGTACACATATTCATGGCAACTCTATTCCCAAGTGGCAGTGGTCTCGTTTAGCAGAATAATGGCCTCTACTCATGCTGCAAAAAAAATAATGCATGAATGAGTTAAGGAACTTGGGTTGGGATGAAGGGCTCAAGATGTTGACTTGGCCTGCAAATTCTCAAGATCGAGGATCTGTAGGATGTGCCGGATAAATCCATGGAGGCTGCTAACATGTTGGTGCCAGATTAGACAGTACACCTTCGGAGAACTTGTAGAGTCCGTGTCTTGAAGGATCAGAGCTGTTTTGGCAGCACAAGGGGACCTCAAACAATCTTACGCAGGTGGTTTTAATGCTACGTGGCTGATCTGTGTAATTAGCTCCTACAGGCTTTACATTGGGTCAGTACATAGTTTTGGAATATGTGGGAGCTGGGTTAAGCTGAGAAATATCTGTTGTTGTTGTTGTTGTTGTTGTTGTTGTTGTTGTTGTGACTGGTCCTCAAGTAAGAGTGAGAATTAGTCCCAGGCTTTGCGGATGGACGGTACCTGCAGTGATTGTAGCACCGACCGATTGTGACTGGTCAATCAGGTGTGTGACTGATATGCATACAGCTTTTAGCAGTTGCAGAAAAAGAATCACCCAAGATTCAAGAGTATTTTTCGTACCATGGCGGCGAGCATCCGGCTTCCCATCTCAATAAAACGTCTCTTTTACAAGGAGCCGCAATGGTTTTCATTTGCCCATGTGTGTAGTTTCGTATATAGATTCTCTCAAGCTCATCATGTACAGCTAGTTTCCGTTGCAGTCCGTGAACAAAGGAGTGCAGTGTCAGTCTGAAATGCCACTAAATCAGCAGATTTAAGAGAGTACCTTACAGGGCGAGTCAAGTGGCATTTGCAGTAGTCCATCGCTCTCTGTAAATAAATGCTTCATTGAAATGGCTTTTGCGGGTGTTGGGCACAAACCTGCAGGTGAAATATGTGTCTGAGTAAAAGCTTTGTGAGGTCATTAGCTGGTGCAAGGGGCCCATTTATTTTGTTGTGTACCATATTGCTGTCCTCCCCACCGACTCGTTCAGCCCTCTGATCCTCAAAGTGGAGGTTCTGGGGCTCGGCCAAACTCAACACTTTTGCAGAATTAAGGTGAGTGATGCTTCTGCTTTGGATGAGTATCTTGTAAGATCTTCGTGCTTAGGCAAATGAATTACAGATAAAGTTTTTTTTTTTTTTTTTTTTTTTTTTAAAGTAATTTAAATGAAAAATATAGAATGCAACATAAGTTTAGATAAAGATTATTTGTTATACAAGAGTCAGTTCTGAGGCAGCACAGTGACGTAGTGGTTAGCACGGTTGCTTTGCATCTCCAGGGTCTGGGTTCGATTCCCGCCGAGGGTCTGCGTGCATGGAGTTTGCAGGTTTTACCCGCACGTGACGGGTTCCCTCCGGGTTCTCCGGTGTCCTCCCACAGTCCAAAATCATGCAGGTTCGTCTAACTGGTGTTCCCAAATTGTAAGTGTGTGTGTGTGTGTGTGTGTGTGTGCGCCCTGGAATGGATTGGCACCCTGTCCAAGGTGTAACCCCACCTAGCGCCCTATAAAGAAGTATAGATGGTGAGTGTGAGAGAGAGAGAGAGAGAGTTAGTTCTGACCTAGCAATCTGATTGGATGATGAGAGGCGTTCTACAAGTGATGATAACAGAGCATAACCACACTGGGTCATTTAACTATATGTATCACTCCGTGTCCCAGGTGTTCTAACAATCAGTAATTACACTAACTGTCAGTAGGTCGGTACGAACCGCAGTACTGAAAGGGGAGAGCAGCTGCCTGACGGAATCCATATTCAAAACCAGTCACGGAAGCACTTTCAGCAAGAAAACACATCTGAACATTTTATCATTTTAAACAACACTTTCTCTACTTAATAGCGGCTCCTACAGTACGTCTTTCCAAATTCTCTCTAACGTGAGCTACAACGTTAACTTCTAAACTTCTAAAAACTTCTAACACGAGGCCGAATCTCAAATCCCCCTCTAACCCCTGATCAAGGGCATGGCATAGTGCACTAGCTTTCCATTTGACACTATTTGGGATTAAACCAGGAAGTTAAAGTAGTTGATGTTCAAAAATGGAATATGTGGGAATAGACCAAACTTTTGGGATTTACAGGAGTGTCCATCACCACCATGGTTCATTCTTCTCACCTTTTAGAAACATAGTACAAGTGTCAAATGGTGTTCGCCGCCTCGTGCCCTAAGTCTCCTGGGATTGGCTCCAGGCCCCCGTGACCCTGTATACTGACTAGGATATTCAGACTAGAAGATAAATGAATGAATAAATGAATGATTGTTAAAACGTTTCATGCTGTTATTTGTCCTCCTTCAATGTTTTATAATGTTTTCTTAAAACAACAAATTGTTTAGGTGACTGTATATGGGTTCAGAGCTTAAAGAATGAATTGACTAAAAAGCTGTCTTTAAAAATCAAATATTGTTCAGTCATTTCCACGATTTTACAATCAGGTATTTTATAGTGGAATATTAGGTATGATTAAACGATATTCCATTCCATTTTTTTTCCCCATGGTGGACATAATTGTGAACTGAGACAAGCCTTTTTATGAAGCGTAAGTGATGCATAGGGATCACTATCTTCTGTCTCACATTGAAATAGTCAGTGCCATCCGTCGTCTTTACGGTTTTGGTCGATGTGCACTAGTGCATAAATTTTTTTTATTACATATTTATACATTTTTCTGGAGGGGGGGGGGGGATATTCTGCATTTCGGTTTTGAAATATTTGTGCCGGAGAGAATGATACCAAAATGTACGTCTTGAAAACTATGCAACATCTCAGGAACATTGACGGACAAAAAAGAAAAAAAAAAAACCCATTGTGACTCTACCCTGACGTTGATAAGTAATATTTATTTCCTAATAATCGGCAAATTCGCTGATTAAATGATTTTGTAACATCACTTTTTCCCTGTACTGCTTAAAACTTTTTTTTTTTTTTTTTTTTAAACACGTTCAGTGGGAAGGCAAAACACATCTTCCTTGGAAGTCTTTTTTTTTTTTTTTTGTACGAATATCTCGAAGACAGTTTAAGCAGACGTCGTACGATCATATTTATTGTTGCAGCGCATATTTATCTGGAGGCTTATTATTCCCACTTGCTTCAAAAGTTATGTCCAGTAAGACCTAAAATTAATTATAGCCTATACAACATCTGCCTGGAACTTACAAACAGCCATGAATAGTTTTTTTTTTTTTTTTTTTTTCCTGTATGTATTAGGATTCTAAACATGATTGTATAAGATTCCGTTTTCATTCCTTCCTTCCACTCACTCGTCGTCTATACCATTTTATCCTGTATAAGAGGCCACGCGGGGGCCTATCGCGGGAGCTAGGGGCACTTTGGGAACGCCGGTTAGCCGAACTCCATGCACGTAGACGGGAATCGAACCCGGACCGCGGAAGTGCAAGGCGACAGTGCTGAGCACTTCGCCACCGTACCGCCTCCTTTCATCGTGTTCCCTTTCTTCCCTTCTGTCCAACATGACTCTACACAGGATGTATTCAGTGCTGTCTCTCTCTAACTTCGTGCCTCTGCAGTGGCACACGGAGGCCTTGACTCCCTGGAACAAACTGTGAGGAGCACTGAAGATGGAAAGAGGGAGGAAAAATGTTAGGGAATAGTGGAGGAGGGGTTCTCTGCCACAGAAGGAGTGCCCGTAGAGAACACTGATTACTTACTTTCAAAACATCAGTTTGATGGAGAGACGCACGCTCCTTCCCAGCGGCCTCCCATCCGTCTGGGCCACAGTCGCCCATGATTGATGAGGCGACCGGCAGTGTGACGCCACTCTGCAGGGCTTGCCTGCCTTTTGCTATGCTCTCCCTTTCTCTCTGTTTGCCTCTTCTCCCCCCTCCCGCAGGTGCTCAGGTATATAGGAGGTTGATGAAGTTTCTGCATGAGCGTCTATGTGTGTGTGCGTGCTCCTCTGCTCACTTCCTTACCTAAATGCCTGTGTGCGCGAGCATAGCTACCTGTATTAATTAGCACCCTAATAATCGGCAACTTCGCTGATTAGAAAACATGCCAAAGGCTGGCATTTGCTAATAATGAATCACTTTTTTTTTTTTTTTGCACAAAGATCCACTGGAGCAAATTGAAAGATGTTGATCTTAGGATGGGATTTGCATCATGAAAGTCTATTAGTAGCACAGGCATTGGCTTTTTTTCTGTTTCTCTCTTATTATGTATTTACTTTGCTTATCTGTTGAATATATTTTGAGAGGCTCGGTGCATTTGATCCCAACTTAGAAAATCTGGTGAATGAGGATAATCTTAGTCTTAGGCTTTTTAATAAGCTAAGAATGCTTAAAAAAAAAAAGAAAAAAAAAAAGGAATCACTAGCCTGCAGGATTGTCTGTAAATCATGGATTTCTGAAATGCTCAAAGCAGCCAGATTCCTGTGCAACAGTTGAAGCCACAAAGATATACACACGTGGACAAAATTGTTGGTACCCTTCGGTCAATGAAAGAAAAACTCACAATGGTCACAGAAATAAAAAAAATATTTTTTTTTAATATAAAATATAAATATATAAAAAATTTAAAAAATAATAATTAATAATAATAAAAAAAAAATTCTATGAATGTTAACCAATGAAAGTCAGACATTGCTTTTCAACCATGCTTCAACAGAATTATTAAAAATTATTATAAACTCATGGAACAGGCCTGGACAAAAATGATGGTACCCCTAGAAAATACTGAAAATAATGTGAGCAAAGGGACATGTTAATTCAAGGTGTGTCCACTAATTAGCATCACAGGTGTCTACAATCTTGTAATCAGTCAGTGGGCCTATATATAGGGCTCCAGGTCGTCACTGTGTTGTTTGGTGACATGGTATGTACCACACTCAACATGGACCAGAGGAAGCGAAGGAAAGAGTTGTCTCAGGAGATTCGAAAGAAAATTATAGACAAGCATGTTAAAGGTAAAAGCTATAAGACCGTTTCCAAGCAGCTAGATGTTCCTGTGACTACAGTTGCACATATAATTCAGAAATGTAAGATCCATGGGACTGTAGCCAACCTCCCTGGACGTGGCCAAGGGAGGAAAATTCATGACAAATCAAAGAGACGGATAATCCAAATGGTAACAAAAGAGCCCAGAAAGACTTCTAAAGAGATCCAAGGTGAACTTCATGCTCAAGGAACATCAGTGTCAGATCGCACCATCCGTCGTTGTTTCAGCCAAAGTGGACTACATGGGAGACGACCAAGGAGGACACCATTGTTGAAAACAAATCATAAAAAAGCCAGACTGGAATATGCCAAACTACATGTTGACAAGCCACAAAGCTTCTGGGAGAATGTCCTATGGACAGATGAGACAAAAATGGAACTTTTTGCCAAGGCACATCAGCTCTATGTTCACAGACGGAAAAATGAAGCATATGAAGAAAAGAACACTGTCCCTACTGTGAAACATGGAGGAGGCTCTGTTATGTTCTGGGGCTGCTTTGCTGCATCTGGCACAGGGTGTCTTGAATCTGTGCAGGGTACAATGAAATCTCAAGACTATCAAGGGATTCTAGAGAGAAATGTGCTGGCCAGTGTCAGAAAGCTGGGTCTCAGTCGCAGGTCATGGGTCTTGCAACAGGACAATGACCCAAAACACACAGCTAAAAACACCCAAGAATGGCTAAGAGGAAAACATTGGACTATTCTAAAGTGGCCTTCTATGAGCCCTGACCTCAATCCTATTGAGCATCTTTGGAAGGAGCTGAAACATGCTGTCTGGAAAAGGCGCCCTTCAAACCGGAAACAACTGGAGCAGCTTGCTCATGAGGAGTGGGCCAAAATACCTGCAGAGAGGTGCAGAAGTCTCATTGACAGTTACAGGAATCGTTTGATTGCAGTGATTGCCTCAAAAGGTTGTGCAACAAACTATTAAGTTAGGGGTACCATCATTTTTGTCCAGGCCTGTTCAATGAGTTCATTTTTTTTTTTTATAATTCCGTTGAAGCATGGTTGAAAAGCAATGTCTGACTTTCATTGGTTAACATTCATAGAATTCTTATTTATTATTACTTTTGTCAGATTAAAGTTATTTCTGTGACCATTGTGAGCTTTTCTTTCATTGACCGATGGGTACCAACAATTTTGTCCACGTGTGTATGTTTGTTTGTTTGTTTGTTTGTTTGTTTGTTTGTTTTTTCATTTCTGTCGTGAGCTCTTGACCCGTATGTGCATTGCGCTGTTGTTACTTGATTGAATTAAGGGATACGCGCATAAATAGTCAGGTGTACAAATGCATACTATCATGTAAGTCTTGTAATCTTGTGCATGGGACAAAAATCAAAACGTCTGAAGGTGTGCTTTGGACGTGTTTGTTCCAGCACATAACAAAAAAAAATGCTCAATCAGACTGACACCTGGAGAATTTGGAGGCAAAATCAATGCCATGAACTCATCGTCATGTTCCTCAAACGGTTCATGAGGATTTTTGTTCTGTGGCATGTACACTAGATGGTAAATATCAACGTAACATCTACTGTACATAAACACATGGACCCAATGATTCCAGGATACAGCAGGGGTAGCTCAGTGGTTAAGGATTTGGACTAGTGATTTGGAAAGTCCCATGTTCAAACCCCATCAGCATCAAGCACCAAGGGTCAGCCATGGTACAGTGCCCCTGGAGCAGTTAGGGTTAAGGGCCTTGCTCAAGGGCCCAACAATGGCAACCTGGCTGAGCTGGGAATTGAACCGCCGATCTTCTGATCAGTAACTCAGTGCCTTAGCCCTCTGAGCCATCACTGCCCCCAAAAGCTTACAGCACCTGGTATTCCCAGGCGGTCTCCCATCCAAGGAGATCCAAGGAGATCCAAGGAGATCAGACCTTCCGAGCTTCCGAGATCAGACGAGATCGGGCGCTCTCAGACTGGTATGGCCATAAGCATTTGCTAATTCTACATGCTAACATTGCAACATTAAATAAAACGGCTAAACTAACCGCGACATGTTTCCTTCGCTGTCTACCACTGCTGAAGATTAAAAAAAAAAAAAAAAAAAAACATTTTTATGACCACATGTGGTTATCGTTATTGCGGCTGATTGGTCAAACGGGGTCATGTGATTATTGTTGCTACGTCTGATTGGTGAAACACCGTCACGTGGTAGATCCACTAGCTGCATTTCTTTGGCAAAAAATAAAGAACATCTAAAGTGTCGAATAAATGGTCAGATAAGTAACGAGTAGAGTGTAGCGGAGTACGATTAGCGTTTCTTCTTCACAAATCCACTCAAGTAAAAGTAAAAAGTATGGGGCGGTAAAACCACTCAAAGAAGTAGACTTTTTTTCAAAAAGTTACTTAAGTAAATGTCTAAGTCCTGTCATTTTTGAAGATGCTCTAACCCAGTCGTCTAGCCATCACAGTTTATTCTTATCCATCCACAGTAATTATACTGTACCTGCCAATTTTTCCCATCAACCTTGAGAACTAACTCGCGTCCACTTGCTTCCTAATCCTTTACGAGTCCCAGAGTAAAGAGATAATCAATGTTATTCACTTCACTTGTCACATTTTATTGTTTAACTGGTTATTTTCTTTATGTCGTACTTCATTCATTCATAAAGCCTCTGCCTCTTCTTTCCCTCGGGCAAGAGGCATGTTAAATATTACGAGTACAGAGGTTTGCTGAAGACAATGTAGTGACATCGCTGTCATGTAGCAGCTCGCTGTCTGTTCGTTCTTAACCGTCGCTGTCACTATCTATTCCCTGACACTTATTGTAGAGACCTTGAAGGCGTTTTTACAGAGCTGGAAGACAGAGAAATCACTGTAAACGCCACGGTAAACGCCGCCCCTCCTTCCCTGCTTGTATCTGTCCTACATCACCCATGTCAATGCCTTTCTATCTTGTCCCATCCTTTAATAATTGTCTATTCCACTCATCGCTTCCTAATTTATTGTCTTTTCACATTCACCTATTACACACCAGTCTGTCCTCACCGGTCATCTACAGATTTTTTCTCTCTGAGTTTTGTGCCAATTTGTGCCAGTTTGTGCCATGTTACATTTCACCTACTAGCAGGGAGCTTTAGCAGGAAGGTCAGGCCAGGTGAGTGAAGATGTGCCTTCATCTGTCTCATGGGATCAAGCAGGCTTTGTTTAAAACATTTAATATTTACCTCTTCTGATGAACCTTTCTGGCCACTGGCGGTTTTCACACATAGAGTTCGCACATACCCGGGTCATTAACAGACCAGCAACGGAGCGCTTTTCCAAATGCAGCAGTCTCCAGGGTTTAAACAAACAAAAAAAAAAGTCCAGCGAGCGACAGCCCTGTGGTGGAAATGCCTTATTGATTAGAGAAGTCAAAAGAAAATGGCCAGTTGACAATAAGGCTACAGGAAGTTAAATAACAACTTTTTACAGCTGCTGTGAGCAGAAAAGCATCTCAAAATGCATACGGCCAAAACATGGTATCGGTGCTGAAAAGTGTCTCACATGGATGAAGAAGTGAATTTTCAGATAGGATCATATACTGTAACACCATTTTTCATAATACTTGCATAATGCTTTTTATCTCCCGGCCCATGCTTCATTTTCTTTTAGTAACTATGCAGACACGTTTATGTTTGTATCAGATAAAAAGTAACACATTTGCTTAATACAGTTGCATATCCTTTTATGTCTGTCGTGTCCGGAACTTTTTTGAATTCAAATCTTTCAACGATCTTAACTGTCATTCAGATGAAACTTGGCCAGTTTACCTTTCACATGAAAAGACATGAACCTGAAAAAGTGTATTATTTTAAAGGGCAGTATTGTATTAAGATATTGCAACATGAATTTGACATGGTTACGGACACTACAGATTTGTTTATTTATTTATTTGTTTATTTATTTATTTATTTATTTGTTTATTTTTAAGCTGTTATAAAAAAATATATATATATTTACATTTCATATGCTTCTTGATGCTTTCATAAATTTTAGTATTTATTTTGAATTAATTATGAACCATTTTGAATTAATTATTGTTTGAAGCGAGACAGTATAACCCTGAAAAATGGCCATTTTGGGGGCACATTATAAAATCATCAGCTGAAGTTCGCAAGTTGAAATTTTGAGCAAAGCAAGACTGGTCACTTTCATGTTGCGTAAACTTCACACATCTTTGAAACACACACACACACACACACACACACATTTTCTGTATTATATGTATAACCTAAAAAAAAATCAAATCAGCGCCAATACTGCCAATCGCACATTCAATTTTCATTTCTGAGACTGCACTAGGCACAGATTCCCTAAATAATGTTAAAAACTACTCGTTTTATTATATATAGCTGCATCAACTCATACTAACTAGTTTCTGTAACTACAGTAGCATAATTATATTTGATAAAAGCTAAAAAAAGGTCAAAATCTTCTGTAAATTGCTCCGGATAACGGCGTCCGATAAAAATACATATATACAGATGTGCGCCATAACGACTTATAGACAGATGTTTTGACAAGCACTGGACCTTTCTCCACTATACTATCACCAACAAACATGCCCACACACCAAAGAGTGCATGCTTTAGATTAAAAGCATGTTTATTTCTCAATTTGAATGCTTCAGAAGAAGAAGGTGGGAGTGGGAGATGCTTGAGTTCCTGCTCTGTGTGAGGCCTCTTTTTTTTTTTTCAGCTTAGGTGGATTTATGTTCCAGCAAAATTACAGCTCATTTCATTAAAATTATTATTACAGTTTCCTACCAGGACTCCTAAATTGGCTCTCATACTCATACCAGCTGCATCTGGAATCTTTTACACTGCAGAAATATCTCATAAGTGTTTCTATAAATACGGGCAGGAAATCATCAAAGCATGTAGAAGCATTATGTCATACTTTGTAGTTAGTGTGAAGCTTTGCAAAGAAAACATCCAAATATGGGAAGGATTTAGACATTTTGCATTATGTGGAGCTATGAAATGTATGTTTTCTCTTTATCTTCTCACAGTTGTTTATATATATATATATATATATAAAATAATTGATAGAAACTAAAAAAGATCTTCTGTAAATTGCTCTGGATAACGGTGTCCGATAAATGTTAATACATATATACAGATGTGCTCCATAACGACTTATAGACAGATGTTTTGTCAATCACTGGACTATATCAGGCGCATATTGAGGTTCTTTATCACCAATAAGTAGTGGAACATACACACACATGCCCACATATGAAAATATATTCAACATTTTGATGGCACTTTCCAACACCAAACCCTCCTGCATATAATGTGCACGGCTTTCACGACAAAACACAATTATTTATAAAGCAAGTATTATAATGTAACGGGATTGGGCTGGGCTGGGGCCTTGAGTAATGTCCAGCACCTTAAATAGCTCAGATACAATCAGGTGTCAGGCTGGCTTTAAATGAATAGATAAAAAGTTACATTCAAAGGGCAGTGAAATAGAATAAAAATAAAATAAAACTTTTATAGTTATCTTCTATTCAGTAACAATATCGATAAAAAGTATGACATAAAAAGCATTAAAGGATATAACCAAAGATGAAAAGAAAGGACAAAACATAAGACTCTCTTATAAGATCTTGAGACAGAAAAAAAATAAAAAATCTTGAGAGAGAGGGAAAAAAAACATAACATTTTAAAATGGATTTCTTTTTTAAAGAAATGTGGGGTTACAGTAGCTGTTGTGTAATTGTAATCGTGGTGCTAAAACAGGAAAAAGCCGTGCCATGCAAGATTCGAATAATGATAATAAAACATCCAAATCATATCAATACATTACCCAGATTGTCGGATAGACTCAGTTCACGATAAAGTTGACATGGAAAAATGTCCTTCGTATCAGTAAGGTGATGTTCATGTGCTGTAAATCCATAATAGTTCCAGGGTTGCCAGATACTGGTGCGGTTTTTACATTCAAATACTTGAGTCTTGATTTAGGACGGATTAGGAAATTCGGAAGTTTGAGCTCGAGGAACGGCTTTCACACTATGGTGCAATTCAACAATTCCATACTGTAAGTATGTTCACTAGGCCCATCAATTTATTATTTTATTCTTTGGCTTGTTTTTAGTTATTTATTTAACAGTTTATTATGTTATTTATAATATAGTTTATTATATATATTATGGTAATGTATGATCAGCCAAGCGGTGAATAGTGTTACTTATTAGATGCATGAAAAGTGATTGTGCATGAAAAGGGAATCCCCGCAGAAAGTCCGGTATAAGAAAATGTTTAGCCATACAGACCGGTATGAAGCTTGCTTCTACAAGGCTCTGAGACGTCACACCTCAAAGGTGAGCTGCTAGTGAGGTGCTGCTCACTAAAGTAAAAAAACAGTGGGTTATGTGATGAATTAAACCCATCACATCACCCAGTATGCAGCACTGCGCACAAGCCTATACTGTACACCTACACACCTCATGTGGACCGTGTTACTGTTCAGTCGAGGCGAACCCCAGACCACCAGATGTAACTCGTCACGCCAAGTACTACAGTATACTACTAACATTGCACAATTATTGTACATTGCATAATCTGCAGCGGAACTTGTTTCTCGTTGAGATTTTATTACGCTTCTCCTGCATACACCCTCGCCCCCCCACCCACCCGCGCCCCCACCCCGTTCCCTGGTGTTCAAACACCGATTTCGGCATAGCGGTAAATCCTTAATATCGCCGTGCTACGTCTCCATTCTGTCCCCGTCCTGCAATTGCACACTCTGTTGCGGGTGTGTGTAGTTCCACCGCAGGAGTGATAACAGTAATGATATGGCAGAGCTCCAGCCTGTGAAGGCTATTAAAGAATGAGTTATGTGGCCATGTGCTTTTAATGACATCTTCTGTCAGGCATCAATAACACTGGACGAATTTAGCGGAAAGTGGAAAGTAGGGTAAGAGAAAGGGACGAGTGATGAGGGGTAGAAATCAGAATGACCTCTGTCCTCTGTCACAGGCTTGTGATCAATCACCGGCACACTCGCCACGTCGCGGAATGCGCGGGTCGTGTGTACAGACGGGTGACAAATGAAAGGAAACTGACATCAAGTGTCTGAGTAAAGTGTTGGGCCACCATGAGCCAGCGTCAGTGCACCCTGATCAACTGGAACTGAACCGGAGTAACATATACTATCTTTCAAAAGATCGTCATTGCGGAGTGTGTGTGTGTGTGTGTGTGTGTGTGTTTTTTTTTTTTTTTAACCATCCCATTTTACAGTAGATTCGGTTCTTTCGTTCGTGTTATTATAACCTCCACTCTTCTGGGAAGGCTTTCCACTAGATTTTGGAACATGGCTATGGGGCTAGATTTGTGCTCATTCAGCTGCTAGAGCATTATGAGGTCAGGGAATGTCAGCCGAGGGGCCTGGGGTGCATCTGCTGTTCCAGTTCATCTCGGAGGTGTTCAGTGCGCTTCCGGTCAGGGCTCGGTGCAAGACAACTGGGATCTTATACGCCGACCTTGGCAAACCAGGTCTTCACTGACCTCACCTTTTGCAAACAGGCGATGCTATACTGCTGAAATAGATTTTCTTCGTTCTTAGTAGGGAAGGGATATGTTAATGTTAAAGCGTACATCACATCAGAAACTGTTTATGGTTTAGTGCTTCGTGAACTTTGTGCAGGCATGAGATTGCGATGGCCAGGTATCTAAAAAATAAAAACTTTAGCCATAAAGTGTACTCTTAGAATTCATGAACACCTTAATTAAAAATCTCCCGTACAGTACAGTACAGCATGTAAATCCTCAAACACTGTGGATGTGGGCAGATTCATTTTGGGTTTAGAATATTCCCATAAGGGTGCTAAAGTGTCATCAGAGGGGACAACCTTTAATTTGATTTGATTTGTCCCTTTCATCCTAGGGGACAAGTGGGCCAAATCATGTCAAATGTCCCTTATAGCACCGTAGCATGCAGTAGCATGTATGTACGTATATACTGTAGGTTTGGTCTTGCTTTCCAGTGAAGGTCTACATGAGACACAGTTTCATCATGGTGCTTGATGGCTTTTGCAAACGCACTCGACACGATACTGTTCTTGCAACCACTGTTCGAGAAATAAAAACTGACTGTTATTGCTGCTGTTGTTACTTAAATACCTAAAGCCATAGGTGTTATTTCATAGTTTTGAAATTCCCCTTTATTGTTCTAGAATGTAGAAAATAAATCCGAACTTGAGTCCAAAGTCATAACTGGTTCTGTACATAAAGAGAGAGAGACAGCGAGAGAGATAAACAGTTTGAGAGCAAAATGAGATACGTACATTATGGCTGTTTTTTTAAGAAGCAAGCAAGAAGTATTACAAGCGGTGACAAGGGAATAAAGAAGCATCAATGACAAAAGCTTGGATCAACATTGTTTTGGTTATACTGTATCAGTGTGAGTTTTGTATGGTTTTGCAAAACGCTGCCCCTGCAGAATTGTGTCCCAGTGGATCAATCGGATCAAGAAGTTGTGATTTTGGCCGTGTAAAATAATGTCAATAATAATAATGTAAATAATAATAATAATAATAATAATAATAATTTATTATTTTTGTTTGTTTGTTTTGTTTGATTTTTAAAGTTGTAAAACATGCTTTGATTGTTTTATAAGTTATACTGGCAACAATTTGGTGCACTTTTTTAAAAATTATTATACAGACATTAATTATACTCTGTGGAACCTTGGATTACGAGCATAATTCGTTCCGGAAGCGAGCTCGCATTCCAAAACACTCGTAAAACAAATAAAACCTTCCCATAAGAAATAATGAAAACTCATATAATTCGTTCCTGTCACAATTCTTTGGGTGTCGGTTGCGAGGCATAACTGCAGATGCTGAGGTTCGTAGTTGTTCTTTTATTTATAAATCAAAAATCAGGGGAATTAACAAACAAAACACTTTATTTAAAAAGAAACCAAAACACGAAGCAACATACGGGAAAACATCTCTAAACTTAACGTAACAAATGCAAGACCACGGAAAGGACTAAAAGCAAGCTATTTATAAGGAAACTAATAACTGACTCGGTTCAGGTGAGCGCCCACGTCACCTGACCGAGGTGCAAACTGGGAACTGAAGTCCAATTAAACTACAACCAAAAAGGTCTTTCGGCACTTTGGCGCCCTCTAGGGGTTATCCCTTACAGTTCCACAGCCCAAAAAAATAAATACAGAAAAATAATTAATCCAATATATAAAGTAAAAATAAACCAAATTAACCTGCACTTTACCTTTAAAAAAAGTTAAAATAAATCCCAACAGATAAGTGTTTCCGTTCCATGTGTGTGTGTGTGTGTGTGTGTGTGTGTGTGTGTGTGTGTGAGTGTGTGTGTGGAATTAGCCCCTTCCCTCGCCTCGTCTTACATAGGGAAACTCCTCCTTGCTCCCCCCACCTCGCTTTTTAAGTTTCACAACGTAAAACTGTAACGTAAAAAAAAAAACAAATGAACCAGCACCTTACCTTTGAAAAGAATCGCGACAGAACAGAGTTTCTGTGTAGAGCAGAGTGTGTGTGTCTGTGTGAAGCCGGGGAGAGGGGTGTAAAGGCAAAAGAGTGTGTGTGGCTGTGTCAAAAAACTCGGCACTCGTAAACCAAGGCATGCTCGTTTTTCAAGTCAAAATCCATAATATTTGCTCGTCTTGCGGAACACTCGTAAACCGAGTTACTCGCAATCCGAGGTTCCACTGTATTTTTTTTTTTGAAGATTATGAGAAATGTCAAAAACAATACAAAACGTAAGTTTGTATTACATTTGCATTTTCAGCCAGTTTCTGTTTCATTTCGGGTTTTTGAAGGCCGCACTTTATCATTATACTGGTATGCAAACAAAGCAACTGCAAATTCTTCTGCGGTAACATAGAGTTATAAAAGTTTGGAAATCCATGTTGGCAAACTGGACATGGCAGGCATACAGTAAGTATTTCCTGTTCCAAATGCAACAGGAAATATATTTCCTGTCTTTTGCACACAAAGCCGATGAGTAAGCTTTTAAAAGAAGAATACATAGTGATTTTCAGCAAAAGAATAAATAAATTAAATTGTTATAGACAACCATGTGTGTCTGCGGATAATAATTAGCCAAAACGAGGCAAAATTAGCCGAAGCTCAGAAAATGGTGTTTATCTCATTTTGCTGTCAAACTGTTCATGCATATACGTAGTGTATTCAGAGCTTTTGCCGGTTGATAAGGTGGGTGTATGGAAGCCAGGGTAAGGTCAGTTAGCTTGCTCTTTTCTGTACTGCAGATGCACATCCCAGTAAGTGGTCTCAAGCGGTTAAAAGGTTTGGAAGCTTTTTGATTTCTTTTGTTTGTTTTTGTTGTTGTTTTTTTGGCCCACGAGTTGCGTACTGTAATGAGCTTAAAGATTTCCTTCCTTTTGTTTCCTTCAGGTTATCTGGAATGAATATGCCATCTCCTATTGTCAGCAACAAGAACTGGCTGAGGCTACACTTTGTAACTGACAGCAACCATCGATACAGAGGCTTTAGTGCCCATTATCAAGGTAAGCTGACATTTTAATCACTTGAAATGTCCCTGTCTAGAGCTGCTGTAAACAAGTAACCCCTTGAAACTGTTCAAATCAGATCACTGTAGACTTTGAATGTTCCAGGAGCAGGCCGTGCACTCTGCCTTTACACGCAACCTCAGATGTTTCCCTAATGGTTATGCTAGATATGAATTATTACCTGTCCTGTTATCGTTTGTTCATTTGATTTTGCCCAATTTATGCGCTGTTACACAATACAGTAGGAGACAGATATTTTCAATCAAAAATTCGATTTTTATCTATTTATTTATTTATTTATTTATTTATTTTAATTAGACAGTAGAGTATCTTTACGGATGCAACAGAATTTTTTATCAATAACTCAACATGAATTTACTCTTTGGAAATAGCTGTCTCTTGTTTCTTCTTTGCTCATCAAAAGCTGCTTAATTATTAAGTTACAGCAGGTCATCAAAAAAAAAAAACCCATAATCGTCTCGTGTGTGTGTGTGTGTGTGTGTGTGTGTGTGTGTGTGTCTGGCTTTGTGTATTCTTTGTGACCAACATCGAGCACATATTTACCATAAGTTCAACTGATTGATCTGACCACAATATTGATTTGAGTGGAATATGAAAGTGTTTGCCAACCCTTACATACTGCAATATGTTGAAGATCAAATTTTAATATATATATATTATAAACCTACGAATGCAGCTCAATCTGTGTTTGGTGTTCAGACTCTTTTCTGCTATATAACTTATTGTTTAAATTGCATTTTTGAGTTTTTTTTTTTTTTTTTTATTTATCTCATAGGAAAGGTCAACTGTTTAACCAAAGGCGAATCGGTACAGACTTGACCGATTTCACGAACCGAAATATGATGATGTAAAACGGCAGGTCCGATTGAAGGATTCCCAAACCGTGTTGCTTGAAAAGCAGCATGCCTTACAGTATATCTTGATCCAAATTAGTCTGTTAATATGTCTCGAAGGAATGGCTTGACGAATCTCGTCCTGCTGTTATTGTCTCATTGACATTAACTACCTGTGGCTCCCAACTCAGTCAGTCTGTAGAAGGAAAATAAAGTTGGGATTGCAGCAACGTCTGGCCTCGTCAGCCTTCCTCAGACAGAAGCAGTCAGCATCATGGACATGTTTGTATGTATATGTTATTTTTATCCTTCTTTTTGTCCCCCCCCCACCCCCCACCCATCTACTCAGTGCTTTCTTTTACAGCC
The DNA here is from genome assembly GCA_013621035.1 of Clarias magur. NCBI lineage: Eukaryota > Metazoa > Chordata > Actinopteri > Siluriformes > Clariidae > Clarias > Clarias magur. Next base: position 66,616 of record QNUK01001109.1, on the reverse strand, counting down.
TGGAGTGTCTGCCACAGCTAATAAAGTCTTCCTTTTGCAGTCACTCTCGGCACCAAGTCGTTGGTCCTTTGGGGAGGGTGTATGAACATGTTCAGATAAAATTCACTCCTGGCCTGAGGGAGTAATTAGTTTGACCGGACTCCACTATGTCTTTGTCAAATAACGGCAAGTGTCAAAAGCGCATACTTAAAGTATAATTCCATTAGTACTAATACATGCATGGCATAAAATTAGGCATGCGTTATATTTCCAAAGTTTGAGTCTGTGGTCTGGTCATTGCATTAGTCTGAATCGTCTGAACGTCAGTCATGCATGGGGTTACTCTGAAATCGCTTTAATCGCGGAGTGATGTAATGGTTGTGTAAACAGCGTATAAGCACATGAAAGTCTGGTGTGCAATAATAATAATAATAATAATAATAATAATAATGTAATCCATCTACGATTGATGCCACAGCAATGTACTCCCTGGACTTTAAACAGCAAATTAGCTATTCCCTTTTTTTTTTTTTTTTGGGGGGGGGGGGGGAATAACGCTTTCATCCGAGTGTGTTTTTTGGCATCCCTAACGCTGTCTGATTGAAGTTCCACTCTAATATATAGTAATATGCATTAGGATTTTTTTTGTTTGTTTCTTATTGCACAGCTTAGTGTTTATAACCTCTCAGGCATGTACAGTATATAACAACCTATTTAAACCGTCTCGTCTTAATAGCTTTGCTTTTCCGTTAACTTATAATAAAAAGGTTAGTAATGAGAGTGATATATTACTGTATATGTACAAATTAAGCCATTACTGTACTACTGTACATTTGCCCCAACCAGAAACAGTGGATGGACCATATTATTGTAATTGTTTTTTTTTTGTTGTTGTTGTTTTTGTTTTTTTTTGCTTCGCTCTAGTGAAGCACATGTCAGCGGAAAGAAAAAAAAAAAAGTGTACTTGGTGTCATGGGAATGTATAGATGAGATTATCTAGCCAGGTAATTATGTTTCTATTGCACCAAGTGATATTAAGGTTAAAGTGTGGTGTGACCTCTACTCAATAATTCCTCGTTTATTTACTTCATTTTTATAATTTTTTTTTTCAGACCATCAAGCCAATGCTCTTTTGTTGTATTCGGTAGTGCATGGTACCAAAGGTTACTATTATTATTATTCAATTAGATATTTAATTAGACAAAACTCGGGCTGCTGGGCCTTTTTACTGTATAATGACTCTCCACTCCTGTACGCTAAGCTCTAAAGTGGTTGCTAGGGCGTGGCTTTACAGCTTCACTGTAAATGATCCTGAGAAACTGATTGGTTGCCTGAGCAAAATAAGCCCCCCCCCCCCCCATGTCTCTATGACGGTCTATGACGGTGGGATCCACAGCTACAGTAGGTTCAGTTTCAATGTTCTTATGGACGTTTGAGCACTTCCTGTTTCAATTTCGAGTACCTGCACGGTTATATGTCATTGCGGGAAAAAAAAAAAATTTGCAATTATGATTATCAGGGGTGCAACTTGTACCCTCTTGCGGGATACGTTCTGACACAGCCTGCAAGCCTCTTCAAATGTGGCAAAATCTTTACTATATTTCTGCAAAAATTCTGCACCAGAATCCGTCAAAGTTGAGGTCTCAATGTTAAGCCAATGGGATTGTTTGGGCGTCCCACCCCATGGAAAAGTCATAGCACCCCATTCCAGTATAAGCTGCACAAGGGACCTGCGACAGACGGTACAGGACTAGTTACGCCCCAAAGTTCGTACGGAAGAAGAATTTAAAAGAAGATAACACGAGTGGTGCTTCGCTTCGCGATTATTACCACCAGTAATAATAATTGCATTAAATGATTCATGAGTCTGGTATGATTCGATGATGACTGCAAGACCAAGATAAGCGCAGGTAATAATTTACCTAGTATTTAAATTATGCTTAATTACCGCCAGGTGAATAGATTAACATTTGAATATCAATCAATTATATACCCATAAACAGGCTAATTTACGCCTGTAGGTACCAAAGGCCAGACCTTCATCCGGTCTGATCCCAAAAAAAGTCAGTGCTGACCTTGAGAGAAAGGTATCAGATCACTTGGTGCATCACAGCCTGCCCTGTATGTTCCATGTATCCTCAGATCTTAACACCCTAAGGGACACCTCTAACGTCCCGGTGGCTGCACAAGAGGAACCCACACAAGATCGGGCATCCTGTTTCATGTTTTAATCCGATGGCTCGGCATGTTCTGATGGTGTGTCTTGGATGCTTCATGATCCATGAGCAGATTTCAGAGAGGAAGCTGAGGATGCTGTATAGAGGGCTTCAGTGGAAATCACACCAAAAGTCCAGTTAAAGCCTCACATGAGTCAGCGTGTACAAGGAATCAACTGGCAGCTTGGCAGAGCTGGGGCTTGAACCCTTGACCTTTCGATCGATTCCCGGGGATCGGGCCAGGAATTGAACCGTAACTGAGAATCATACTCCTATGGTAATAAGCCAGTTACAAATTCGTGGCGCATCGCATTTGTCACATAAACTACACAGTATTTCTACGATAAAGGAGGTTATAATTGCCTCTGATTAAAAGTATTCTAGGTGTGTGTCCCGGTGCCGACTGTGACAATGTGTATGGTTTGACATGGGTTGAGAAGTTATCAAAGCCACATTTCCAATGAAAGGATTTTAACATCTGGATGATTTTTTGAATAAAAAAAAAAAAAGAAATTTAAAAAGGGGAGGTTTTTGGACATCAAATGGCTGCTTGTGAAAAATGATTCAAAGTGGGCTTCGACACATAGACGTTAAATTTTACATTTAATGAAACTTTCATGAGCAGCCGTTCGGTGTCCAGTCACCTCAGCTGTACTGTAGCATCATACTGTTTTTCTTTCTTTTTTCGTTTTTTTTTTTTTTTTTTCTTCGTTTCTTCTTCTTTTTTTTTTTTTTTTTTATTAATTACAGAATTGCTCAGTTTAATTAGTGTAAAGAAACTCTCTAATCAGGATGACCCACGAGAATAGATGATTGACTGATTCAGATTAATTACAAAGTTGTTTCATACCTAATAGATGTAGTATAATTTAGTACTGATAGCATGATTGCACTCTCTTGCATTATGGAGTCATTAGGTGGTACTTAATGCGTAATGTATTCATGGCAGACATTCATATCAGCGTTTAAATAATAATGATGCAATGTCTGGTGCAGAGACCTGGGCCAATTGTTTCAAGATAATTATGATTATCAGTTATCATTTAAAAACGCGACTTGGTCCGGTGAAACAGGTTTTTATCGTTGGTCAGATCCACTGGCATTTTATGAATTATGATGCAAGTAGTCCAGGTTGCCTCCAGGTACTCTGGTTTCCTCCCTTAGTCCAAAGACCTGCAGATTAGGTTCAAGAAAAAGAAAAAAAAAAAGATGAAGATAATAATCGATTAGCACTGTCGCCTTGTACAGTACCTCCGGGTCCTGGGTTCGATTCCCGCATCGGGTCTGTGTGCATGGAGTTTGCATGTTCTTCCCATGCTTGGTTGGTTTCCTCCCACAGTCCACACACGTGAAGATTAGGCTAATTGGTGCTCCCAAATGGCCTCCTGGAGAAGGAAATGGCAACCCACTGTAGTATCCTTGCTAAATCCATGGACAGCATCTACGAATAGGTCACAAAGATTCGGACACCACGTGGCGCCTAAACGAAAAACAATTGTTAAGAGTAAAAGTGCGGGGAAAAAAGTTACGATTACTGTAGCAGGTCATAATGATGATAATATCTTTTGTTTTTTAAACCACCTTCCAGTAGAAGATTCCGGATACTGGATTACGTTAATACTGAAATCATATTCATCGACTGCGTACTGTAAATCTCTGGAGTCCTAATCGCCTTCAATCATTTTCAGAGTATTGTTTTCACTGTAAGCCATATTAGCAGAGATATTCCCTTTGTGTGATAACTTCTTTACGTAAACATATTTTAAATCTGCATGATATACAGTAAGAGCTTAAGATTTTGCCCTTGCAGGAAGAAAAAAAAAAATACTTGGAGGAAAACATTTTGTAGCGTCCGTTGTACTGATTAATACACACATTCGGATAAAATTCGAGGCTGTGTCCCAAACCGCACAATACTGTACATACTGAGTAGTATGCTCTAAACTGCAATGACACCAATGCATCACAAATCCCACTGTGTACTGTAACCACACTCATTCTGCTACTTTGTAAACAGCATTCAACAGACCAAACCAGCGTGTCCCTGAATACTGCACAGTGTGCAGAATGCAATTTTGGGAACACCAATCAGCCTGATCTGTGGGAGGAAACCGGCGTACCCGGAGGAAACCCACTAACATGCAGGGGAGAACATGCAAACCCCATGCACACAGACCCCGAGGTGAGAATAAAACCCAGACCCTGATGGTGCAAGGCGACAGTGCTAACCACTATGCCACCCAAAGAGCTCCATGTTGTACAAAACTGAACGGATAAGCAAGATATGATTAATAATCGTGCATATGGATCTTCATAAGAAATGAATAATTAATTACTTTGCACACAATGTTGCCTCCTTTAGCATTGATCAGAGTTCATCTTTGGCCAAACCATCCCTTAAAATCGTATGTAGAATTCTTTATTAGGGTTAAGGGTCAGGACTAATTTATCCATTTAAAAAGAAAACGCTTCCTCCTACTCCCAGAACCACTTTTAAGCAATTTCAGCCCGGTCATAAAGAAAGAACAACTCCATATATGTGATAATCTGGTCATTCACTACATTTAGGTCGTCAGCTGACTTCATTTTATTACCGCATCCCCTTCTTACCCTGACGAACCCATCACACCGGAATAGGCTCCATCTGGACTCATTGGACTCACATTGTGCAAAGCATTTGGAAATGCTTTTACTTTCACTATATAACACCAATTTCACCAAGTGTTTGATGGTTCAGCACCATCCTTATAGGTTTAATAAGGTGTTGGACAATCGGACTTAACTCTTTGCTCGATTCAAGGCAATTAAGTTAACCCCTGTAAAACACGGTAGCATCTTATTCGTGAGCATAATGCATCTTACAGAAGAACTGGGAAGCTACTCACTGCATCATTTAGGCTTAAAAGAATTGTTCCCAGCTGAAACTCATTAATCACTGCAGTCGTTATTCAATCAAAGCCTCGTAAGTACTTGCTTATTTAATTACCAATGCCAATATTTTTCTTCGGCCAGACAGTGTAATATGACCATGAAATTGTGGAATAATTAAACGCACTTTAATTTGCAATAATAAATTTGAGTTTCCATCCTGCATTACAATCTGCTTATTATTCCGGAGTAGTGTGTCCCCATGATTATTTTCACAGTAGCAAAGATTATTAGCGGAGGGTTTTTTTTTCTTTCTTTTTTTTTCTTTTTTTTTTTTTAGCTGTTTTTTTATTTTATTTTTAATTTTATTTAATTTCAGTAGTTTTTTATTTCAAAAGGTCAATTTGTGCAAAGTTGGCTTTTATTTCCTAAAGACAGTTTTCATCGGAATGACTTTGTCTGTCAATCAAGACAAAGTGAAGACAGTTACGTCATGGGGCTCAGTTGCTCTTAAACTGTTGACGGTGGCATCATCGATGTGAACATCTTGAAGAGCCTTTACCAACATGACCTCTTCTTCTCAACATCTCAAAAAACAAAACAAACAAACAAACAAAAAAGCTTCTGCTGGTAAACTCTAACTCGCTAATCATCTGTACCGCTTTATCACACACACACACACACACACTACGGGCAATTCGGGAATGATCCTTATCTGAATGTTTTTGGATTGTGGGAAGGAACCGGTAGTACAAGGAGGAAACCCAGCATGCAAACTCCATGCACACGGACCTGAGGTGGGAATCGAACCCAGACCCAGTAGGTCCATGGTGACAGTGCTAACCACTCAGCCACCGTGCCACCTGCTGGTAAACTGTTCCTCTCAATTGTATTAGTCAATAATGGATGATAATCCTTCAGCTACAGTACACATTCACACTGTTCTACTGACGGATCCAAAATTAGGATGGTCTGTTTGCTTTGCATGAACTGAATATTGTGGGTCATTTAGCTCATGTTTCTTGAGAACATTTCATCTTCTTAAGCAATAACAACAACAACAACAAAACAAAAAAAAAACTGCATAATGTCCTAGCAAATGTTTAATGGAAGAAAAAAAAAAAAAAAAACCGTTTATGCACATGCACCCACCATCAAGAATCTATGTGAATGCAAGCGTTATGATGTTTCACCTACAGTAGCACGCGTGCAGTAGGGTACTGTATAAGAATCAGAATTACAATAAATAATGTTTAAGTGCAGTTGTATATTAGACGTTTATAGTTTGTTACTGGCAAAATACCAGTGTCGTAAAATTGCTCATATTTACAGTGGGGTGATTGTTTAATACAGCAGAGTACCGTAAAGAAATGATAGCATCTATTATAGTGAATTACGTTTATGCCTTATGATTTACAGGCTTTACTACAAGTTTACATTGACTTTACATTGCTGGCGAATCTGCTGCCAATAATTTGCTATCAATTTAAAGTTAAGTCCAGTCTAGGATGCCTTTGCCTGGGGTAGAATTACAATTACCCTTCACATGAACGAATAATGCCAAACATGCTCCAGCATGACAGAAAGCAAGCTGAACAACCCGAGTGTCCTACACAGAACCCTGACCTCCTCAACCCCAATGAACACCTTCGGGATGAATTGGAACTACAGTACAAATGCAAAATACAAATCACTAATGCTCTTGTCACGGTCTCACTATTCGAAAAAGACTTCCCAGAAGAGTTAAACAAACAAACTAACTAATCAATCGATCGATCTGAAATAATGTTCAGGGCGGCACGGTGCCTTAGTGGTTAGCACTGTCGCCATGCACCATGTTTGCATGTTCTCGCTGTGCTTGGTGGGTTTCCTCCTGGTACTCCGGTTTCCTCCCACAGTCCAAAGACAATGCACTTTAGGGTAATTGGTGTTCCCAAATTGCCCATAGTATGTGTGTGTGTGTGTGTGTGTGTGTGTGTGTGTGTGTGTGTGCCCTGTAATGGATTGGCACCCCATCCAAGGTGTACCCCTTCTCCTGGGATAGGTCCCAGCCCCCCATAACCCTGTATACAGAATAAAAGGGTATAGATGATGAGGACAAATAAATGCCTCACTTGTTCAGCAAGAAAAAAAGGTTAAAAATCAAGCAGCCTGATCAAGCGTTAGGTTTTTTTGGGTTGTCCATCTGTCCGTACGGACCAGTCTTGTGAATACAATATATATATATATATATATATATATATATAATAATTATATATATAATATATATATAATATATATATATATATACAGCAGTGCCTTGAGGACATAAAAATTCAAAATTTGTGGCTTCAAAATTGCCCCAAATGTCCACTCTAGGATGAATTGAAAGATGAACTTTCAGGTCACAGGGCAAAGGTCACTTGTCTGTTCATCCGCTCTTTGTGAAGCGATATATATCAAGGAACGCTATGGGACAATTTATTCAAAATTGGTACAAATGTCAACTTGGCTATAGGGATCAACTGATTCAATTTTTTTGGGTCAGAGGTCTAAGGACCTCGTGTCAATCCCATTCATGTCAGTGTGATATCTCTTGTGGAGGACAATGAACTCCTGGCCACACAACCTCATGGGCGTTCTCAAACATTTGTCACCTCGCTGTCCCCTCGCTGTCCTGTCCGCCGCTGCCTTCCATCCTGATCAGCCTTAGCATTCGGTAACAGCTTCTTGAGAAACCGCCAAGCCTTGATGTCACCACCCGAAAGAGCAGAACACTGACTTTTGCATAGGGTGATAGAAGATCTACAGGAGCCTGATGCACACATTGGAAGATCACAGCGTCCTCGTGAAGAGGAACGGTCTACTCTGTCCCATCCTGAAGAGGACTCGAGTGTTGTGACTCTCATTCCAGTTAGTTGTTGATTTGGACCCCAAGGTACCTGCACAAGCCAACCTTTTTCATTTGCTCTCCCCGGATGACAGGCCCTCATTCTCTCCCCTCTCATGGTGCAGCACAACCTCATTGCTTCTGTGATATTGAGTTCCAAGTGATTTTCTCTCTGCAGTATGACAAACCTCTCTACGAGTCCTGTGTACACCATTTAAAAAAATACTCTCTAACCGAATACAGTCGGCCAAGGTAACATCACATGGTATTGGTTCTAAAAAGTCTCACTTACAGTAGGTGAAAAAGGCAATTTAAGATAGGATCAGAATATAACAAATACACATTTATACTTTTATCAAATGAAAAGAAACACATTTGCTAAGTAAAAGCTCACGCCCCTCTGTGTAGTGTCCGTAACTGTTTCTGACTCAAATCATTTCATTGATGTTAACTGTCATTCAGCTGGAACTGGGCCAGTTTCGATTTCACATGAAAGACATCAACCTGAAAAAGCGTACTATTCTAAAATGATAAACTGCTAAGATATTGCTACATGGTTACGGTCACTACAGCTTCTACCATACTAAAACCATCTCAGATAGCCCAGAAATTTCAATGGTATACAGTATGTACAGTATTAACAATAATCACTAGGCAGATTACAAAAACAATGTGTGTGTCTAATTTGGAGTATTTAAACAAAACCCACTATTGGGGGAAAAAAATCCTTGATTTTGCCCAGAATGCATAAATTGACGCACTTTTACAGGTTCTAGCATCTTACACCAATTTTAGTATCAATATTTATAAAGACATATGAATAATTTTTATTTGAAATGATTATTGTTGGAAGCGAGACAGTATAACGCTGAAAAATGGCATTTTTGAGGCACATACTGTATAAAATCAAAGTTAGCAACCTAACATTTTTAGGGAATTTCCATTTCCGTGTTGCATAAACTTCAGAAGTAGCTTCTTTGGCCACACACACGTCCTGTATTATATGTATTACATAACAATAATAATGAAATAAATCAAATGTAGTGGTCAGCACCGTCGCCTTGCACCTCCAGGGTTCGGGCTCAATTCCCGTCTCTGTGTGCATGGGGTTTGCATGTTCTCCTCGTGCTTGGGGGGTTTCCTCGGTGTACTCCGGTTTCCTCCCGCAGTCCAGAAACATGCAGATTAGTGTTAGTATTAATTGGTGTTCCTAAAATTGCCCGTAGTGTGTGAATGAGTTTTTATATATATGTGTGTGTGTGTGTGTGTGTGTGTGTGTGTGTGTGTGTGTGTGTGTGTGTGTGTGGCCTGCGATGGAGTGGCACCCTGTCTGGCGTGGACCCCGACAGTGTGTCTCTTGGGATAGGCTCCAGGCCCCCCTTGACCCTGTATACAGGATAAAGCGGTATATATGTTGAGTGTGTGTTTTCTCACTGAAATATTTTCACTAGACTAATAATTATCAATATGTTTTAGCAATAACTTTCACCTTAGCCAAAAATACACTTTCATTACATTCCTTCCTACATTACGTCTTACTGCACACTGTACTGTGTATGTAGTGAAGACTTTCACTCTCAATAGACGGGCATTACGTGCATGAACTCTCAAGGTGGTCCTGTCTCTCTCTCTCTCTCTCTCTCTCTCTCTCTCTCTCTCCATTCTGCCAGTCTACCATAGTAGCCAGACCTCTTTCATACCCGAAGCTGGGACATGATGACATTTGACATTTGAGCTAGCATACACAGTACTGTATATATAGGAATATCCTGCTAGTTCCAATTGGACACTTTCCATGTCAGAGCACTGAATGAATTATTATTATTATTATTATTATTTGTACTTTTAAGGATTTTTTTTTTCCATAGTTGAATCAATACATGCGGCACATACTGTAGCTAATGTCCTTATTATAGCCTTAAATACTGTAGATCTCACATGATTGAGTTTTACTGCCTTAGATGATTTAAGCCGGAACATTTCAGCTTGGAGACCAGTAATATTGCCTGTTAAACTGAAAACAAACCCTGTATAATGTATATTTATTAAATGTTTGTAATTAATTGTTCAGAACTTCATCGTATATTTTCCGTTTTTTAGAGCAACAGGAATATTTCTACTAAAATGTTCCGGTACGTTTGTAGAAACCAGCAATTATGTGAATCCATTACTGTCCGTTTTATTCATTGTACTGTAGGTCGTGAATTGTAATACGCAGTTTAATTATGACTTTCTTTCCAGCAGATGCTCAGGAAGTCACCTACAATCTCGCTCTCTTAATGTATAGAAATTAGTTATCATAGACGTCCAATTTCTTATGTTATTACCCATTAGAAATGGGAATTATTCTAGCTAGCAGCTGTTAGAGGGTGTGAAGGTCTTTTCACAGAGTCGGCATTGCCGTTATATTTAGAATGTTGCGAGACAACCGTGGCAGTCTTAAATATATTGAATATAACAGTTATGACTTATTGGGTACCTAACATTCATTTAGCAGTCGGCTTGTTGTTAAGTGTGCCACCAAATTCCCTTAGGTCAAATTAAAAAGTTTCTTTCGAATTTAACAAATAGTAAATATTAATAATAATAATAATAATATATATATATATATATATATATATATATATATAATATTATATATATATTATTTAAAGAATGAAATATTTGCTTGTTTAATCTTTGGAATATCTTACAGGGGACTTCAGGGACCTGAGTTTCGCACAGCCGCCAAGAAACTTATATATTGGAACGGTCGGCCGGGTCTCCCATGCGCAAAGGAACCAAACGGAAGAAATAAATCCCCCCCCCCCCCCCCCACCTTCACCCCCTCCACCCCCAAAAAAGCCATATTTTCTAGTTATGAGGATCCGTTCGGTACCACTGAACCACTTTATCCCGTAACTCCTACTGTACCTCGCTCGATTTTGGTCCGATCGGAAAACAAGACATAGCATGTTGCAGGGCTCGGAAAAACTAAAAAATAGATCGCCACTTCAGATACAAAATATAAAAATATATAACTCGATGGGGTTTGCACGGTGGCCGAGAAGTGCAAAACGACTTAACAAAGTGAAAACAAAATAACAAATTAAAAACCACAATAACAAAACCCAAAACAAAATAACAAATTCAAAACCAAATTAACAAAACCCAAAACAAAATAACAAAACCCGAAACTAATTGTTAATTTGGTTTTGAATTTGTTATTTTGTTTTGGGTTTTGATCATTAGTATTGCACTTCTCGGCCAGTCAGATACAAACCGGAAAAGGTTGGTATAGTTTGCGAATTAAATTCTTACCGCTGATTGGACGAGACACCTGTCACTCAAAATAAACAGGAAGTAGGAAATTGCATCTCTAACTTTGTTTCTTGTGTGTTCTGCTTCATTTAAAAAAAAAATTTCGGTCTGCAAAACTAAGAAAATAATTAAATTTTTCATTGGAAAGCAAGGCAATGGAATTTATTCAACGGTACTTTGAGGACGCACATTCGTATGCCGTGATTTTGGACATGCTGATGACATTTCACGGTATAAAGATCCGTTTGCGAACTGCTGTGTCCTTTTTAAAAGATAAAAGATTCCACAAGAACTGCAAAAATTTGGCAGAACGCCATATTTGAAACCACAATAAGGACGGTACATGTTTGCACATTCATACACGCATGAATCTACTGCCGCTACAGTACTTCCTGTATATCTTGAGTGACAGGTGTCTCGTCCAATCAGCGGTAAGAATTTAATTCGCAAACGATACCTACCTTTTCCGGTTCATATCTGACTGGCCGAGAAGTGCAATACTAATGATCAAAACCCAAAACAAAATAACAAATTCAAAACCAAATTAACAATTAGTTTCGGGTTTTGTTATTTTGTTTTCGGATTTGTTAATTTGGTTTTGAATTTGTTATTTTGTTTTCGGTTTTGTTAATTTGGTTTTGAATTTGTTATTTTGTTTTGGGTTTTGTTAATTTGGTTTTGAATTTGTTATTTTGTCTTTGAATGTTATTTTGTTTTCGGTTTTGTTAAGTTGTTTTGCACTTCACGGCCACCGTAGGTTTGTAGAGTAGACAGACACACACTGAAAAAAAAAAGATTTTTGAGAACTTGCTTCATATGAACTCTCCGTCTCCTCCAGTTCCTCTGATATACTGATATACAAGTAGCGAGTGGCCCGAGCCACGCCCGCTCAACTTACACACACACACACACACACACACACACACACACACACACACACACACCCTTACAGTATATCATAGGAACGATACAGACTTATATCTTTATTGGGTGAAATGTGGCGCTCCTACTTGACAATTTCTCCGGGAATCATCACTGTCTCATGTTTTTTTAGCGTACAAATTATTTCAGCTTTGTACTTTACATACTGTTCTACTTAAAGACTAAACCTACAGACTTCTTTTTAGAATTTCTCGTTTTTAAAATAGCAAATTAGAACATAAAGTCATTATTATTGTACAGTAGATCAGGGAGTTAAAATAGAGACAGTAAATATACATTAACCTAAAAATAATAATAATTAATAATTAATAATAATAATAATAATAATAATAATATAATATAATAATAATAATAATAACAATATTTATGCGTTTATCAGCTGCACATTATGTAAAAATATGTTATGGTTATTTGACACTTTGACAGCGTGAATAATAAGCTGCTCTGAGTAGTAATGCGAGTTTTCATCTTGGGGTCAGAAGCCCCACCCACTAAATACCGCTGTTTCCATTGTAGTGTTAGAGACCCTCGCACAACACAAACACCTTCCAGAAGAAAGCACTGTTCACTCATCACCTATAATTAAAAAATATATACAGTACTGTAGGAAGCCTTCATTTCTCTGTAATTCATGTTAAGCAAAAAAACACCCCGCGGGGTAAAAACAAAGCATATGTGAGACCCTAATAGCTGCCATTATCTCCAGAGCACCACATGAGACATGATTTCTAACCAAGAATACGCTTAGAACTGACTTTACAGAAGCTTTTAAATGAAGCACAAGTCTGAGAGCGTTAATGGACTTATTGATCGTTGTCAATTTATCGCCTCTTCCTACGGTTTCGTTTGAAGTGTCCTGTTTAATGATTGGCTGATTGGTTGCGTTTTAAATAACACTCTCAAAGTGTAACCTGCCCATGTGAGGGGTTTTTTGGGGGGGTTTTTTTGTTTGTTTTTTTTTGGTATAGCATAGCATGGTGGATTAGTGGTTAGCACTGTCGCCTTGCACCTTTGGGTCGATTCCCGCGTTGGGCCTGTGTGCATGTTCTCTGTGCTCGGTGGGTTTCCTCCCACATGTCCAAAGACATCCGGATTAGAATACTTGGCATTCCCAAATTGCCCATAGCGTGTGAATGTGAGTGTGTCCTGCGATGGATCGGCACCCCATCCAGGGTGTACCCCGTCTCATGCCCCAAGTCTCCTGTTATAGGCTCCAGGCCCTCCTGTGACCCTGCATACAGGATAAATCGGTATAGACAGTGAGTGAGTGAGTGAGTGAGTGAGTGAGCATGTTATAATGACTTCGATATTGCTAAACTCAGCACACAGACTTTCAAATACCCCATCAGACCATCTGATGCACATCTGCCTCTGGAAGCTCGCGCGAATTTTCAGCATAATTAGGCGGCATTCTGTTCGACAAAGCTCGCGCGTGCATCTCTTAACATATAAAACCGCGATGCGTTTGAGGGTGGATCAGAAAGAAGAAAAAAAAAAAACGGGAGTAAGTATGAAAAAAATAAATAAACGGATGCATGTAGAAATGGGAATTGTGCCTTATTGCATATTCAGGATAACTATTCTGTTCACCTGCCTCCAGGAACAGCTGCGAATTAACATGAGTGTTGCTCAGAGACGGAGAGTTCATAAGAAACGCCAAACGGACTTTTTCAAATGAAGCAGCATATTCTATACACCACATTTTATTTTCCATGCCTATTAGATATTATTATATCGTTATCATCCCTACTAAAACCCTACAGTATATCCCTAGATAGCCCTGCTAATACCCCTCGGTATCATTTCTCTCTCTCTCTCTCTCTCTCTCTCTCTCTCTTACACCACAGTCTTCATTATTAAAACATTTATCTCCTCATTATTGGACTTGGATTTTTACATTTCTTTTTCCTGATGGCGGTTTTCGCTTGACCGCATCCATTTTACAGCGGCGATTAAACTGCGATTTACACCTTATGCAGAACACATTTACATAATAGATGGTCCCAAGCGCAGTTTGCATAACAAGCTATAGTATTAGTAAATTGAACATTAATGTCAGTTAGTTTTGCATTATAGCGTCCCACGTTTGTACAGAATAGCTGCGAAATCGATGTACTGTATCGGCTGAGGTTCTCAAGTTGGACATGGACCCAAGAAAGGGTACAAAGTATAAAATGAAATAATAATAATAATATTAATAATAATAATAATAATAATAATAAAAGTGGGTGTTTGCTTGACAGTGTTGTCACTCCAGCATGATTTATTTATTTATTTATTTATTTATTTATTTATTTTTATTACAGTGCAGGTCATTCTAAGCAATTAAGCCAACTGAAAGTGCTGACTTGAATATTAAGTGTTTTGTTATTGATAGACAATGTAGAAACAGGGATATAGTTAAGTGTGTATATATATATATATATTTATACGCTCTGGGTTTTATACCTATCCCACAGTTTATACCTATTGAAATGGGCAGAATAACTCCAGGTTGTAAAAGAGAAAAAGAAACTCCAGGGTCAGGGTTCGATTCCCGCCTCGGGGTCTGTGCGCACAGAGTTTTCATGTTCTCCCCCCGTGCATGGTGGGTTTCCTCCGGGTACCCCGGTTTCCTCCCACAGTCCTAAGATTAGGGTAATGTCCTTCACCAATCGTGTGTGTTCTGTGCGATAGATAGACCCCGTCTGGGATAGGCTCTAGGCCCCTCGTATGTGTTGTCAGCATTGTGTGTTGTCAATCAGTTAATTAATTTTATTAATGGACACTTGCCATGTAATTGGCCTGATCGACATGCATCATATTGTGCTAAAGTTTTAACAGAAGTTATAATAATATCGCCGGTGTATTGAAGAACTTGCCAAATAAAAGCATCGGTTTTTTTTTTTTTTTCACTATTACTTGAACATGTAAACCAAAAGGAACCAAAAACTGGGAACACATTTATATTCATGCAAAAGTAAGACAACAATCTGGACAACGAACTTTGACACTCAGGACTTTGGCAGGTTTTTCTCTAGCTGGTGTGAAAATATGTGCGGCTGAAAAATCTCAGAAATCTACTAGCAGAAACCTACTTTTAAATAGAGTGCGCTATCATCAAATTAAAATGTCCTGTTTTAAAAAAAAAAAAAAAAAAAACTTTTAAAAAAATATATTTATTCAAATGAATTAATTTAGTATCATTTACGCCTATCCTGAAATGCTTGCTTTATTTGTTTATGGAAATGTTTTCCCCCTGCGGGGATTTAATAGATGAGCTGTAATAAATTTAAGCATCATGGTTAGATTTTTGATATTTTATTTTATTTTATTTTATTTTATGTTCATGTATTTTTCCATTGCGGATGATAGGTTGAGGTGTTCATCTTTATTCTGCGTAGAGGCGTCGATATCAGTGGGCGTCCAAGAACGTTCTAATTAATGCGTTCTAATGATTCATTTTTGGCAGTTGATTACAATGAATTAAACTACAGTACTATCAGTCCAGTATTAATGACGCCTTATAATATCTACATTTGTTCGAGTAATTGCCATTTTCTAATTACTGGTTTGCCGCGAATTAAAAAACGGCATGATTTAACCTTACGCGGCATTTTGGTTGGAAAAGCGAGACGGAGGGAGAGATTTTAGAAGGAACACTATACTCATGCTCTAATACTAAGACGGATTCTCACGTCGCGGGATCGTTTGCGATTCACCGAACTCGAGCCGGTTGAACCTTGACGTTCCTGTTTTCGGCTTACAAGGATGTGGAATCTGATGTGGTCTTCTTTTGTTTTAACCGATTCTTCTCGAAGTTCAATTTGTGCATTTTGACATGCTCTTTTGCTCATCACATTTGTAAAGAGTAGCTGCTAGGGTTAACGGTCTCATCCCTCCTAGACCTCCACTGTTACGGTTACTGACGAGAAATTTATATCCATTTTGATCATACAGTTGATCGCTTTCTCGAGGGGTTTTATAGGCACTGTGCTTAACCAGAGTACTTCCCGCTGCTGTAGGAACATAACTGGAGTTGATCTTCATGCATTATGAGTGCTCTAACAGGATAATGTCCTATGGGTTGAAATATAATGAACTTATACTCACTCTATTTCCAAAGTACAGTACACATCCTATATTCAGTCTTACCATCATGTGGAACAGAATAAACGCAAACTTCTTACAGCACTGTATTTTTGCTCTAGTGTTACGTACTGTATATATCTTGATTAACAGGATTATACTATGTACGTCACGTCAGCATTTATTTTTTTTTTTATTCCTTTCATAATACCTGCTTAGCACCAGTCTACTGTATGTTGAGCAGGGTAGGATTGCGTCCTCGGTGAATCAAGATGTCTTCGAGACGTCTAGCTTGAATTGTTTTAAACACATCCAGATGTATCTTAGAGTATCTCACTGTGTAGCTCCATTAGAAATGGGGTTATTTATGACAGCTTTATTTTGTGCGTAACTGGTAGAAATCAGCATGTTGACTGACTCTGAGGAAGCAACATTACAGAAGGTGGATTAGCAGAAATGTCAGCAATAGGATGTCAATTTTTACACATTTGTTTTATTGGTCGAGTTCATTTCATAAATACACTGAGACGCATATACAGCGCATACATACGCAGCACCCTCTCGGCACAGCACATGCCTGTGTGGATCAAAAGCTCGTCCGATCCAGACCAATGGACAAACCAATCTGACCCCTCCACCCACAGTACCCAAAGGATTCGCTGCCAACACCTTGGTGCCAGACACCAACGCACGCACACCCACTTACAGCGGCCCTGCTGAGCCAGACCTCCTGGGGAACCCAAAAACCTACAGCTGGTGGCTCAATGTCACTGGATTATTAAGTGTTCAGTATAAATGCAAACAAGACGGAATATTTCCTGCAAAAATATTATTGGTAGACTGGACAATCCTGCATTATGCACCAGCGATTGTCATGAGATGTCAGTGGATGCAGAATGATGATATACTGTATGGTCGGGCCAACGAAACAGATGGGGGTTGATGGGCAGACAAACAGAGCAATGCAGGGCAAACAAAAGATCAAAACTAAGAGCTAAAGTAAAAGCCAAAAGCCAGAAATGATTAGCATAACAACAACAATAACAATAATAATAATAATAACAATAAACTAATGATAATAAAAATAATCACAACAATGATAGCAAGCAACGTGTAGCAAGCGATGATCAGCGCGCCCAAGGACCCTGCGCCATTGCCACCCAGGCACACGCACGCAGAAAGACAAGTGGGCGCTGTGGGCACGTACATTTAAAGGCGACATGCCAATACCGTTATGCCATTTAACTTTATAAAAGTGCGAATTTCAGGTCAAGATTTCCAAAAAGCCCCGGATGCTGGAAAAAAAGAAAAAAAAAAAAAAAGAAAAAAAGGATCCCACCATGATGTCTCTCGATATGATGTCACTCCATGTGACATCACTCAATAAAATGTCACACATAATGTTATTATCCACTTTTCAGCACAAGTTCAGTGCATCGTCATGGCTGACCCGAGCAATTTCTCATCAATGTCAATGTCTTGGGATCACCATAGGCTCGGTTTGTTAATGGCTTTGAAATAAACCTGAGGAGGGCAAGAGGGCCCTCACACACTATGACGACATACGGTACAGTATGGATGATGTCATAGTGCTTGGGGCCCTAAAAACAAGGCTTAGTGGAATAGCTGAACCTCGGTACGATAACTGAATGAACTGGTAACTGATGGTTAACTGGGGGAAACGAATTAATCGAAATTAATAGGCAGGTGAAGGTAAGTAAGTGAGCTCATGTAAGGACCGTATTAAATCTTTTTTTTATTTGTTTGTTTGTTTGTTTGTTTGTTTGTTTGTTTTCGTTTACTTTAGATGTGTTTTTTTTGTGTGGTTTATTTATACGGTATGTACAGTATCATATGATACCTTTTACTTTCACGGTAAAACCACAGATTTAACCCATTCCTGTGTATTGCTTGTTAATTCGTTAACTTCATAATGAATGATCTTCGAGTAGCAAATGTCATTATGTAAGGGTGGGCAAACATCCTATTTCTTATTCCTGTCTTCATTTTTTTTTTCCCCCCCTTCAAATAAATAAATAAATAAATAAATAAATAAATAAAAGTTAGTACACTTGGTTTGAGAAGTACATCTTCAGTAGAAGATGGAGTGTGAATACTGAGCGCATGAAACGGGAGTGTGCTTCAGAAGCTTTTTGTTCTTTATACGTGCCTTCTCTCCTCTTCCTCTTCTTCTTCTTCTTTCTCATTCCCCTCTCACTCGCACCGACACAATCAAGGCAAACAGTCGCGCCGTCTTATTGTCTCGTGTTGCCATTCAGTTTAAGGGACCCACATTGAAGTTAGTCCGACTGTAAGAAGGGTTTGTATTTACTCTATAGTGTATATGCCTCGTTTAAGACTCATCGATTGTATACAGAATATTATTTTGATTATTAGGATATGGTGACTGTTAGCCATGTGGTCATTCGCAGTACATGTGTGTGTGTGTTGTCCAAAGTTGTGCAAGTTTTACAAGGCTACACCTTGAATGTTTGTCCCTTTGCTGTTCTTTGAGTTCCTCATGTTATTGCCGCACAATCATTTCACCCAGCTGGAGTTCACGTTGCATTCGATTTTACATTAAAAAAACGATGATGACGTTTGTTGCGCCGCAACAAATGCCAGGTTTCAGTACACGCGTTATGTTCAATGCACTCATTCTACTGTATGTATGAGATCTGTATTTCATTACATGCATCATTTCTGAAAGAGAAAGCATTTCTGAAAATGTGAATGTTTTCAGATACTCTGATTATTATTATTATTATTATTATTATTATTATTATTATTATTATTATTATGCTTGACATTTCTGACAGGACTTCTGTGAAACCTCTGAGATGATGGGCTTATCTCCAGGCTCACCTAAAACACAAAAAAAATTCTTGCTTCACAACCGTGTGTGTATTTCGGAGCCGGAGACGGAGAGAGTAAGAAGAAAAAAAAAAAATTGGCCGTATTTTTAATCAGTCGAACAACTTTGACGGATGACTTATGGCCCCAAAGACCATTTAGACACCCGAGGCAATGTCTGATCCATAAGATGATGTGGGCATACAAACTCTCCATCAATTTCAAGGTTGATAAATGAACAGAAGTCCTGTCTTGCTGCTTTTTTATTAATCTTCTCTCTCCCTCCCCTTTTTTATTTCAGCACAAAATCGCTTTGATTTCCATTCACGCGCCACTTTGGGGAGTTGACTGCTGTTTCGTTAATTTAATTCCTTCTTTCTTTCTTCCTTTAATTTTTTCTTCTTCTTCTTCTTTTTTTCTTTTTTTGCTTTTCATAAGCTTGATGACACTTTATTTCTTTATTGCTGACGAATTAATTTATGACCTGTTTCACCTGATTTTTATGGTTTTTGTTTCTTTTGTTTTTTTTTTTTCCCTCCCCTCTGGAACTAGTGAAAAGGTCCGTAGATTTTAAATCTAGAGGAGTAAAATTATTTCCCGGCAAAGACAACAACAACAAGTTTGCTATCTGTGAGTCCACCCTTTGTTACTCTTTTATGGTAAATTTGTGGTATGCTCTTTCTTTTTTTTTCTTTTCTTTTTTTTTTTTTTCTTATCTTTTTTTTTTCACCTTGTTTTGCATTTTAGTGTTGTGTTCTTGGTGTGGTTCATGATTTTGGTTTGAATTCATATTTTTTCATTGCTTAGTTTGGGCATCGTAACTTGCTAATGTTGTTTGCATGAACAGTCTCTCTTGCCATCGTCAAACGGGCAGCTTGTGTTTGCATTAATAGCATAATGCATTAGCATTGCGCAGCCCTGAATCAAGCAACACGAAAAGAACGGTGGTAGGGATTCTTATAAGTCAAGAAGGTAAGTGCACAACTGGGTTGGCGAAAAGAAAAAAGAAAAAAAGAAAAAAAAAAGAAAGAGATGTACCGTAGTGGTAACGTTGTTTAATTAACATATGTACATGGGAATGCCAGACAGTTTCTAGGTGTTAGAAGAATAAAAAGACAAATTACTAGACATTTTGATGTACAGTAACACATTCAAGCGGCAACATAAACTGGGCGGCGGGTGTAATTGGGAGATAATTGGTAAGTAGGTGACTAATTATGTCAGTACATGAGTATATGGTGGCCTGGTGTGGCTTAGTGGTCAGCACCGTCGCCTCGCACCTCCAGGGACCAGGTTCGATTCCCACCTCGGGGTCTGTGTGCATGCAGTTTGCATGTTCTCCCTGTGCTTTGGTGGGTTTTTTTCCGGCGACTCCAAAGACATGCAGATTAGACTAACTGACAATTGTTAAAAAATGTAAATTAAAAATGGAATAAATACAATGGTCCATGGTCCTGAGTTGGACTACAGAGGTTTCTTAGATGGATGGATGGATGGATGGATGGATGGATGGTTAAGAGTATATGGCAAATAACACTTTTTTCTGTACTGTTTGTGTCAAATAATAAATTTTTCTATAACGTAGATATCTTAAATGATGATAATAAAGGGTGCACTAACTAATGTTTATTGTATTTATGGTAATTCTTGTAAGAAAGGAAAAAGCAATAAGAGAAATGAGCTAATTCCACAGGGGCTCTGAAGTTTTGAGTGAATAAATGAGGTACATTTCCCCTGTTCACTTCGTTATTCCCACAGCTACAGCTAGCAATATGAACAGAAATATTCTTAATTTGAACTAAAACCTTAATGATCACTAAAATGCACTGCACTTATCCTTCAGATTGATATTTTTCAGCAAGCACACAAATCTATCTCCGGTCCAATTAGCTACACTTATTTGGACCAAAACCAGACGTACTGAGCGCAGGACGTTTTATTTGGAAATGTTTGAAGATAATATTTTTGCCAAGTAGTTTTAAGCTCAACTTAAACTCAACAAACCCAGAAACAGCCCATTTGACATCTCAGTGTGATTCTCTCTCTCTCTCTCTCTCTCTCTCTCTCTTCAAGTGATTTTTGCGGACTGTGGAGATCATTGATCATGATGTACTTTTTAAATTCTCTGTTTTACCACACAGACCTAATTGAGACATTTTTTATGCTCATGGAAAATACTACAAACTAAAGGTTACTGCACTTAGGAGGATTTATGAAGACAACCAAGGCAAAAAAAAAAAAAACCCTCTTCATTCCAACTCTAAAAAGAAAAAAGTCATCACCGTACATAATGATCTGGAACTAACTTGTGCAGAGCTTTCTGCGTTATCCGGAGGCCTTAAATGTGTGCCCCCGAGGTCCACTCCTAAAGAATTTATTGCTGCTATCGACAGTTTAAAAAATTCTGGTGTTTAGGACTCATTGTAACGAGGTTGTCCGAACTTCATGAAACTGTGAAGTCAATTTAAACCTTGGTAAAAGTTTCCACTAAATCATTGTAGACACCAAGACGCTGTCCGTCAGCAGGAGAACTTCAAGAGCGGGAATATTTCATCAATTCCTGTCTAGGAGAAATTGCCAATATTTAATAAAAAAGAAAAAGAAAAAGTCTATGAAAAGCACAGAATTGTCTCAGGAAGAATTTGTAGCCTTGAAAGATCTTAAGGGGTGGGGTGGGGTGGGGGGGTTTGGGGCGGGGGGGTTGTCGATCTGAAAACATAGGGCATACACGAGAAAGTACATAATTAAGTACGTAAGTAAGGAAGTAAAAAAAAGTCAGTGAATAAGTAAGTAATTAAGAGATAAGTAAGTGAATAAGTACATGAGTAAGTAAGTACATAAGTCAGTAAGTGAATAGGTAAGTACGTACAGTAAATAAGTACATAAGTAAGTAAGTGAATAAGTAAGTAAGTACAGTAAATAAGTACATAAGTAAGTAAGTGAATAAGTAAGTAAGTAAATAAGTACATAAGTAAGGTAAATGGGTAAGTAAGTAAATAAGTACATGAGTAAGTAAGTGAATAAGTAAGTAAGTAAATAAGTACATAAGTAAGGTAAATGGGTAAGTAAGTAAATAAGTGCATAAGTAAGTAAGTGAATAAGTAAGTAAATAAGTACATAAGTAAGTAAGTGAATAAGTAAGTAAATAAGTACATAAGTAAGGTAAATGGGTAAGTAAGTAAATAAGTGCATAAGAAACTAAGTGAATAAGTAAGTAAGTAAATAAGTACATAAGTAAGTAAGTGAATAAGTAAGTAAGTAAATAAGTATATAAGTAAGTAAGTGAATAAGTAAGTAAGTAAATAAGTACATAAGTAAGTAAGTGAATAAGTAAGTAAATAATTACATAAGTAATTACGTGAATGAATAAGTAAGTAAATAAGTACATAAGTAATTAAGTGAATAAATAAGTAAGTAAATAAGTACATAAGTAAGTAAATAAGTGCATAAGTAAATAAGTGAATAAGTAAGTAAGTAAATAAGTATATAAGTAAGTAAGTGAATAAGTAAGTAAGTAAATAAGTACATAAGTAAGTAAGTGAATTAGTAAGTAAGTAAATAAGTACATAAGTAATTAAGTGAATAAATAAGTAAGTAAATAAGTACATAAGTAAGTAAATAAGTGCATACTTAAGTAAGTGAATAAGTAAGTAAGTAAATAAGTCCATAAGTAAGTAAGTGAATAAGTAAATAAGTAAGTAAGTAAATAAGTGCATAAGTAAATAAGTACATAAGTAAGTAAGTGAATAAGTACATAAGTAATTAAGTGAATAAATAAGTAAGTAAATAAGTACATAAGTAAGTACGTAAGTAAGTAAATAAGTACATAAGTAAGGTAAATGGGTAAGTAAGTAAATAAGTACATAAGTAAATAACTGAATAAGTAAGTAAATAAGTACATACGTAAGTAAGTGAATAAGTAAGCAAGTAAATAAGTACATAAGTAAGTAAGTGAATAAATAAGTAAGTAAATAAGTACATAAGTAAGTAAGTGAATAAGTACATAAGTAATTAAGTGAATAAATAAGTAAGTAAATAAGTACATAAGTAACGTAAGTAAAATAAGTACATAAGTAAGGTAAATAAGTACATAAGTAAGAATAAGTGAATAAGTACATAAGTAATTAAGTGAATAAGTAAGTAAGTAAATAAGTGCATAAGTAAGTAAGTAAATAAGTAAGTAAGTACATAAGTAAGTAAGTGAATAAATAAGTAAGTAAATAAGTACATAAGTAAGTAAGTGAATAAGTACATAAGTAATTAAGTGAATAAATAAGTAAGTAAATAAGTACATAAGTAAGAAAATAAGTACATAAGTAAGTAAATAAGTACATAAGTAAGTAAGTGAATAAGTACATAAGTAATTAAGTGAATAAGTAAGTAAGTAAATAAGTGCATAAGTAAGTAAGTAAATAAGTAAGTAAGTACATAAGTAAGTAAGTGAATAAATAAGTAAGTAAATAAGTACATAAGTAAGTAAGTGAATAAGTACATAAGTAATTAAGTGAATAAATAAGTAAGTAAATAAGTACATAAGTAAGAAAATAAGTACATAAGTAAGTAAATAAGTACATAAGTAAGTAAGTGAATAAGTACATAAGTAATTAAGTGAATAAGTAAGTAAGTAAATAAGTGCATAAGTAAGTAAGTAAATAAGTAAGTAAGTACATAAGTAAGTAAGTGAATAAGTACATAAGTAATTAAGTGAATAAGTAAGTAAGTAAATAAGTGCATAAGTAAGTAAGTAAATAAGTAAGTAAGTACATAAGTAAGTAAGTGAATAAGTAAGCACGTAAATAAGTACATAAGTAAGTAAGTGAATAAGTAAGCACGTAAATAAGTACATAAGTAAGTAAGTGAATAAATAAGTAAGTAAATAAGTACATAAGTAATTAAGTGAATAAATAAGTAAGTAAATAAGTACATAAGTAAGTAAATAAGTACATAAGTAAGTAAGTGAATAAGTACATAAGTAATTAAGTGAATAAATAAGTAAGTAAATAAGTACATAAGTAAGTACATAAGTAAGTAAATAAGTACATAAGTAAGTAAATAAGTACATAAGTAAGGTAAATGGGTAAGTAAGTAAATAAGTACATAAGTAAGTAAGTGAATAAGTGCATAAGTAAGGTAAATGGGTAAGTAAGTAAATAAGTACATAAGTAAATAACTGAATAAGTAAGTAAATAAGTACATAAGTAAGTAAGTGAATAAGTAAGCAAGTAAATAAGTACATAAGTAAGTAAGTGAATAAATAAGTAAGTAAATAAGTACATAAGTAAGTAAATAAGTACATAAGTAATTAAGTGAATAAGTAAGTAAGTAAATAAGTAAGTAAGTACATAAGTAAGTAAGTGAATAAGTAAGCACGTAAATAAGTACGTAAGTAAGTAAGTGAATAAGTAAGCACGTAAATAAGTACATAAGTAAGTAAATAAGTGCATACTTAAGTAAGTGAATAAGTAAGTAAGTAAATAAGTCCATAAGTAAGTAAGTGAATAAGTAAATAAGTAAGTAAGTAAATAAGTGCATAAGTAAATAAGTACATAAGTAAGTAAGTGAATAAGTACATAAGTAATTAAGTGAATAAATAAGTAAGTAAATAAGTACATAAGTAAGTACGTAAGTAAGTAAATAAGTACATAAGTAAGGTAAATGGGTAAGTAAGTAAATAAGTACATAAGTAAATAACTGAATAAGTAAGTAAATAAGTACATAAGTAAGTAAGTGAATAAGTAAGCAAGTAAATAAGTACATAAGTAAGTAAATAAGTGCATAAGTAAGTACATAAGTAAGAAAATAAGTACATAAGTAAGTAAGTGAATAAGTACATAAGTAATTAAGTGAATAAATAAGTAAGTAAATAAGTACATAAGTAAGTACGTAAGTAAGTAAATAAGTACATAAGTAAGGTAAATGGGTAAGTAAGTAAATAAGTACATAAGTAAATAACTGAATAAGTAAGTAAATAAGTACATACGTAAGTAAGTGAATAAGTAAGCAAGTAAATAAGTACATAAGTAAGTAAGTGAATAAATAAGTAAGTAAATAAGTGAATAAGTACATAAGTAATTAAGTGAATAAATAAGTAAGTAAATAAGTACATAAGTAAGAAAATAAGTACATAAGTAAGTAAATAAGTACATAAGTAAGTAAGTGAATAAGTACATAAGTAATTAAGTGAATAAGTAAGTAAGTAAATAAGTGCATAAGTAAGTAAGTAAATAAGTAAGTAAGTACATAAGTAAGTAAGTGAATAAGTAAGCACGTAAATAAGTACATAAGTAAGTAAGTGAATAAGTAAGCACGTAAATAAGTACATAAGTAAGTAAGTGAATAAATAAGTAAGTAAATAAGTACATAAGTAATTAAGTGAATAAATAAGTAAGTAAATAAGTACATAAGTAAGTAAATAAGTACATAAGTAAGTAAGTGAATAAGTACATAAGTAATTAAGTGAATAAATAAGTAAGTAAATAAGTACATAAGTAAGTAAGTGAATAAGTACATAAGTAATTAAGTGAATAAATAAGTAAGTAAATAAGTACATAAGTAAGTACATATGTAAGTAAATAAGTACATAAGTAAGTAAGTGAATAAGTACATAAGTAAGGTAAATGGGTAAGTAAGTAAATAAGTACATAAGTAAATAACTGAATAAGTAAGTAAGTAAATAAGTACATAAGTAAGTAAGTGAATAAATAAGTAAGTAAATAAGTACATAAGTAATTAAGTGAATAAATAAGTAAGTAAATAAGTACATAAGTAAGTACATATGTAAGTAAATAAGTACATAAGTAAGTAAGTGAATAAGTACATAAGTAAGGTAAATGGGTAAGTAAGTAAATAAGTACATAAGTAAATAACTGAATAAGTAAGTAAGTAAATAAGTACATAAGTAACTAAGTAAATAGGTATGTATGTAAGTAAGTAAATAAGTAGGTAAGTTAGTAAATAAGTAATAAGATAAGTAAATAAATAAGTATGGTACAGAATCTGAGGAGCTGCTTCGAGTTTAAGGGTGAGTGAGTAAAGCAAATGTTTTAAAGAATAAATGCAAAATCCATTATATGGTACTGTAGTACATCCGTTGGTTCTCGACTTTTCATGCACCCTGCACTGTGTAGCAACAATAACCATAATCCTCAGATACATTTGTCCTTCCGGTCGACTGTTCCGTCCGTCACTTCCACATGATGCCTTCTTAAATGTGGATAATCCTCACTGCAGCCGTTCCTACTGTATATCCTCCTGTAAATACCCAAAGCAAACAGCCCTGGATGTCTCATTGTCTCTGCCGTCCCCCAGAAATAATATCCAACAAGCCATTGCTCACTCTTTACATTTAAATCATTAAAGTCGAAATCTGTCTAACAGCATTTCCTTCACGAGCGTGCTCTACGTATAATTATTATTTCCTGCAACTTTTTTGGCTCCCTAAGAAAGTCTGCGATGATGCCAGGACGTGTGTTAGAGCTACTGAGAGAACGAATGCGCTGACCTTTGAACAATCCATTGCTAAGACAGATAGAATTCCTTTGGTGCGCGCTTTATCATCCCACTAATAAAACAGCAATAGACACAGCGTTATTGACATCTCGGTTTGCAGTGCCAGTCGTCCCTGTGGGAGCCGAGAGAGCTCGTCTACCCTCCCGGAACTTTGTAAACCTGTGGAAGTAAATGGCTTGTTGCGACGGCAGCCTCTGAAGCTTTTCTTGCGCGGGTGATGGAGGACTTTTTTTTTTTTTTTGTCCTAGTTCTCTGGAAACTTCGAGTCCTACAGTATAATGATCTGGTACCACATACCTGTATATGTATATGTCTATCGAAGTTCAGAAGAGTAGAGTCAGTATGTTTCCAGTAGAGTTCTCCAGTCTACGTCCAGTATATTTTGTTATACTGGATTACGTTAAACGTTAACACAAGTGTGTTTATAGTTTCCATGCCATTACACTTAATAAATATCCAATTGTGCTGAAATTTCCAACAGAAATCTAAAACGTGCAAGATAATTATTAAATGTGACGTTCTAACCGGCACACTTGTTTTTCCCTGCATACAGTAGATCTTCTTAATAGCTGAAACCTGTCTGGCATTGAACCATGCTTCTTTCTTCACCCCAAAAATACTAGATTATACACTTACTTGGATGACAAAAGCAGAGTATAAAGGACTGTAAAAGACTGTACACTCACCGGCCACTTCATTAGGTGCTGGATCCACGTTTTGTCGCTCAGAACTGCCTTTATTATCCATGGCATAGATTCAGCAAGGTGCTGGAAACATGCCTTAGAGATTTTGGCCCATAGTGACATGACAGCATCACACGGCTGCTGGAGACGTCCATGATGGATGCGACTCTTCCATTCTATCGCATCTCCGAAGTGCAAAGTTAAGCACTAAGGTGTGCCAACGAAATCTCCGTCACACTATTACATCACCACCAACGGCCTGGATTGTCGATGGGTCCATGCTTTCACGTTGTTGGCACCAAATTCTGACCCTCGCATCTAAATGTCGCAGCAGAATTTGGAAGATGTACATTTTGATGGGAGGGTCGGAATTCGGCAGATGTACATTTTTTTTTTAGTACATCTTCTTCCCATCTCAACAGAAGCCTTAGTTTCTTGTTCTTATAGCTTACAAGATCAGCGCCTGGTGTGGTCTTCTGCTGCTGTAGCCCGTCTGCTTCAGGAATCGGTTTTGTTTTCATTCATGATGTTACAGTATTTGAGCTACTTTTACCTTTCTATTGTATCAGATCGACCCCAGTTTGGCCATCAACAGGACACTTTTGTCTCGAGACATCTGGATATTTTATCGGATTGTGACTAAATCCATGTGACGGTCGTCCCAGTAGATTACCGTGTTCAGAAACACTCAGACCAGCCCATCAAGCATGTGACTTAAATCTCATTCCTACTCCATGCTGACGCTCGGTTTGAGATTCAAATCTTAGCCATTTGAAATTGACGTGGACGGGCAGTCAGGTGTGTCCCTAATTCACAAGTGGCCGGTGAATGAACTGTATAGTGAAAGTAAATTTGAGCTGTTTTACACACTGAAAAAAAAAAAAAACAAACAAAAAAAAAACAGATGTCCTCTGATGACGTTATTGGTGACGACATTTAATATGAGTCTGTTGCCATTAACCTTCTCGCTGAAATGACATGTCCAAGCTAGAGTAGGGCAAGGTCACTAATACAGTACCTGCAGGGTCAGAGTGGAGTGGGTCACTTGACATGCTGTACAGTAGACCTGTGGCGCGTCGCCCCGTAGACTGACCTCAAATCGAACCCGTGCTCGAGACAAGGAGGTTCTAACAGAAGAATTGAGACCATAATACCCTCGAGTTTTTTTTTAATTTTTTTTATACATTTACACTTGTGATAGCAGTTGTACTTCAGTGTATGAGTGGTGTGGTATTGCGGTCTAAATCCGCAGACGGTAATAGAAGGCATTGTCTTGAGTCGGAGAGAAAAATGCTTTATCGTGCTCGGGTTAGCACAGTATCATTCAAGTAACTAAAGTTACGCGAGTACTTTACCCTGACCGGTAATACATCACTCAAGGTTTTATGGCCACCAGTAGAGTACAGAAGCACTCTGGTGAAGGGTTTATTTACTCTGACGGTCGGGGCAACCGGCTAACCGGCTTATATCTTTGAAGGAAAAGAAAAGGAAATCTGTTGCACATAATATGCATTTCTGTAGCAGTATACGCCACGATAAAAATGCATTTCACAGAAAGCTATAAAACAGAAAGTGTCATTGGCTTTTAAAAAGTGTATCCTGTTTAATCAATGTCCCGTTGGAACTGCAGCACAACACACTCCTGACTACTTGCCAGCGTAGCATGTGGTTTGCACAGACCGCTCTGCTCACGCCAGATACGATACGAGCGCATGCAGGCATGTGTTTGTCACTTTGTTTGCTTACCTGAGCGCCTTTCGTTTGAATTGACCTCTAATGACCCCGTGGTTGCATAGCTACTCTAAATGCATGATGGGATGCTCACTCAGCGTGCATGGAGAAACTCAGACGTGTATATACAGTATATATGTTTTAATCGATCTCATTACTTAGTATCTGTGATGTATACGAATTTCATGTAAGCATGTTGTGTTTTTTTGTTTGTTGTTTGTTTGTTTGTTTGTTTGCTTGCTTGCTTCGGTTCAATGAATTTGTGCATTATGGGTCATTGTGTGATAACGGTTATGTTATAGGGTTCTGCTGAATTCAGGTGGTCACCAGATTGTGAAATCTCATAGTGAGGTCATAGATTAAGACAGAAAAAAAAAAAAAAAACATACAGTCCGTGTTGCAGTTCAGTACAATTCTAAACGTGTTTTAAAAGTGGGGTTGAGGTCAGAGATGCGTGCAGGGCACTCGAACCTTGACGAGGCATGTCTTCATGGAGCTTGGTTCATGCGTTCAGGAGAATTACAGTATCACGCATAAAACAGGCTTAAGGCCCTTAGCTGACGTGTTGTAATTGGAATACAGTATACAGAGACATCCTTTACAATCGTCTGCTTCAGTGTTTCCCCAAAATGAGGGCCGCAGCCCCCTGGTGGGTCTCAATGGCATTGCAAGAAATAAAATAATTTTACAAAGAATAAAGTTTAAGTTTTTTTTTTTTTTTTTTTTCATTTTGGTAACTAAATTACTGTTAAATGTTTTCATTATATTGATAATTATTTATGAAATGTAATCAGAAGTAACGAAAACAAAGTCATCGGATTGAAAATCTGTGTTATTGTTTGTTTATCTGACCTACTTTTCAAACAGAGCGTATCCTGTTTCCTGTCATTAGAGAGGAATCATAATTATTATTAATAATAATAATAATAATAATAATAATACTAGCAAAAGGATTGAATTATTGTTTGGTTTGTATAGCACTTTTTAAAATGTCTTTATAGCAAAGCAGCTTAACAGAAAGAAAGAAAAAAAAAGAAAAAAAAAAAAAACATATGGATCCGTGCCTTAGTGGTTAGCGCTGCGGCCTCGCACTTCCAGGATCCGGGTTCGATTCCCATCTCGGGGTCCGTGTGCCTGGAGTTTGTATGCACACAGATGGAGTTTGCATGTTTTCCTCCGGGAACTCTGGTTTCCTCCCACAGTCCCAAAACATGCAGATTAGATTAATTGCCGTTCCCAAATTGCTGTTCCCAGACTTTTCTCTGTTTGATCGCAAGGCTCTCCCCCACCCCTTCCTCCTCGCTCTTTAGATGGAACACTTCCTACTGTAAAACGTCCCCATTCTTTGTTTTCTCCGGCTCATTCTCTTTTGATGTGGTAACAGATGGACACGGCACTTTGTATTCACTCAGGAAATGGTCTAAGACTTAAGTACCTCTTTTTCTGTGAATAAAATAGAGAGAGGGCATCAGATACCACCATCATGCATGCACTATGTGTGTGTGTGTGTGTGTGTGTGTGTGTGTGTGAGTGAGAGAGAGAGAGAGAGAGAGAGAGAGAGAGAGAGAAAGAGAGACTGCTGTGATTGTGTGAAAGTGTGTGTTTGTGTGTGAAAAGGTGTGTGTGAAAGTGTGTGTGTGTGTGTGTGTGTGTGCGTGTGTGTGTGTGTGTGTGTGTGCATGTGTGTCTGCGTGCGCGTGCGTCTCTCTCTCTCTCTCTCTCTCTCTCCCAGTTGGCAAGTGAGCCCAAGTCGGCCAGTAAGCGTATCGAGGTGCGGCAGACGCATCAAGCAGCTCACCTATCATTTTTAAAGTTAACGGAGCTGCATACAAAACATCCGAACAGTTGAAGACACAGTGACACAAGGCGCCTAGTGAGTCTGTACGGAATCATGGCAGCAGGCCTGCAGTTTGGTGATAGCCAATGTTGATATCCTTGGTTTGTGTTTTTGTTGTTATTTATTACCCCATTTGTGCCAAAACAAACAAACAAAAAAGTATTTAAGCCCTCAATCACACTAAGCCCAAATCATTTAATCCTAGATTAAAAAAGACCTTTTAGTCTCCTATATACTGTATACATATCCTAATAGAAACCTTTTCGTGAAACGTAAATGTAATATAATTAAATGTAAACGTGATTAGGAGAAAAAAAAAAAATGTACAAAAACGATTCTTGATGGTCGTTCCTCCTCCTGATCTTCCTCTGACAGCATCTACGCCGTTATGTCCACCTATTGGATCGTTCCCAAAACGGCAGCTGGGAAGACTACTCTTGTCCGAGTCAGAACGCAGTTAGCCAGCGCCGGTCACTGGCATCAGTGAAGTGTGAGCTGCGAGTGTGTGGCTGATAAATCGGCGCATCCCTGAATATGGTTTGTGCAGGTGCTAGCGTGGTCTGTGTTGTGATTAAATGTTAATAATGAATGCTATAATTAGCAATAAAAAAAGCATCTGTGGGTGGGGGGAATAAATCTAATCTAATTTAGTCTTTTAGACACATGGCAACCTGAAGCACATGAAGCCAAGTGACCAATCTGTTCACACTCCATGCAAACGGTGCGACAGTCTCGGTCTCCGAGGAAAGCAATATCCGCCCACTTCCACCTGCATGGTGCCCGTAATTTGCTAGTGGCAAAACCCATGGCACGGGAGAGATTGTGATACCCACCCTCCCTCCATCACTAAGAGCACGGATAGTTGACGGAGGCGTCAGCATTCAAACCTGCTGGATAATAAACAGACGAGCTTCAGTATAAATGATATGGAGAGAAGGGCCTTAAATTTTTTTTGTGTTAGTATGAGAGGAGAACCAAAAGCAAGACTCTCCGTGAATGAATGAGCAAAAACAAGACTAGTTAAACAGCAAAAAGAGAAAAAATAAATAAATAAATGTTCAGGCTCTGTCTTGATGGTAACCTTGAGGCTTGACAGAGTGTGCAGTAATGTACACTTCATATCAGAATATATGGGGAAGAGAATAAAACGACTGCTCTCTGCCATAGCAGATCTGTGCGGCCATGCAGCGCAGATTTGTTGCTATTAGACTGCAAAGCATGAAATAGATTCATGTTGTTATAATAGTAAATCAACTCCATGCACAGAGCGTTTGCATGCTAATTAGCTAGCCACAGTACAGTACCTAACTGGAAGCTGGAGTTCATACACTGTTGTGCGCTATCAGGATAAAACCTTCCCTCTGAATGTTTATTTCACAGTCCGGCACTGACACGACCGTAGTTTCATGAATCAGGACATTCGCATAATGACTGTACATGTGCGCGCGTCTCATAGGTGTGCGCGCGCGCGCTTTTCATATGTAGTTGTGTGAGCAGTTAGTAGTATATATAGATGTGTGACTGTTTCATATATGTGTATGCAAGTGTTTCACGTGTGTGTGCGCATGAGTGAAGTTTGATTTAAGCCCTATACGGCGCCTCATAATTTAGGGCGTCTCTTTGCATCATCATGAACATAATATGAAGCAGATATACGCACATTCATCATAAAATATTATTATTGTAAAACAAAATGAAATTCATGTTTGCTTCAGCATTGGGAACAATCTTGTTTTAGGAAAACTAATTATACACAATTCTTCGTTGTACTTGGTCTGGCTTTTAGATAAAGTCCCTCCATGCGCCATCTGGCGGATATTCAGTGAAGCACAACACATTTATTTAAATTCCCGAATGTTGCTTAAGGGATTTCGCGGCATGTCGTGAGCCAAATTGCGGGATCTCGCGGGAACAAGCGCGCATTCTTAATGGCGAGATCTGTATATCGTGACCCCGAATATAAAGTCGCAGGTTAGTTTTGCTCCATCGTCAATAGATTGCCGTAGGTGAAATTTATTTATTTATTTATGAATTTTGGCAAAAATCATGATCCTTCAACAGAATTGAGAAACTTCTGTGCACCAAGTGGTTCAAACACTGTATCCTGAAGGCGGTGCCGCGTATGAGGATGATGATGCATCAATACACACAGCAAGACTGGTGACAGAGTGGTTTGATCAACAGGAAAGTGAAGTTGAACATCTCCCATGCACAGTCACCAGATCTAAATATTATTGAGCCACTTTGGGGTGTTTTTGGAGGAGCGAGGCAGGAAACGTTTTCCACCACCAGCATCATGTACAGTAGTGACCTGGCCACTATTCTGCAAGAAGAACGACTCAAAATCCCTCTGGCCCACCGTGCAGGACTTGCATCCGTCATTCCCAAGACGAATCGATGCTGCATTGGCCACAAAAGGGAGGCTCTACACCATACTAATGAATTATTGTGGTCTAAAACCAGAGGGGTATTCCAGAAAGCTGGGTTAACTTACCATTGGGTACAACTTAAATATACATACCATGAGTATGTCGGTTCCAAAACCCCTGAGAAGAGTAAGTTTAATCGACCTCCTACTGGTTAGCCAGCGTTACGGTGCATACATGAAGACATTTTCAATGGATCGCCGATTTCACGAGTCAAACAAAATGGAAAATCAATGTGAAAAAAAGCGAGCGGCATACCTCACAGAGGCGGAGTTGGAGGTTTAAATGCAGCATATGAAGAATTTAAGCCAATAATAATGAAAAAAGCAACACGATCGGCAATCGGCTAAAGAAGGAGAGTTGGCTTGGCAAAAAATAGCCGGCAGAGTAAATGCGTGAGAGTATTAAATAGCACATTTGACATCGGCTTCCCTTTTATTATACCGTACACTGTACACCCTAATGCTCAAAGTAATTAAACACACCGAGTAGTGTTAACGTAAATAATTGCAATTAGGTCAAATTAATAGACCTTTTTGAGTATTCAGAACCTTTTGATATTTTAAGTAATCGTGAGTACGTAAGTAACCGGAACCGTCACCTTAGAATTCCACCAACTTAAAGTCTAAAGAGCGCTGGTGGCTCAGTGGTTAAGTGTTTCGCCTGCCATGCGAAAGACCCGGGTTCGATTCGTAACAACTGCAACAATAATGTTTTTGTTTTGTTTTTTATTATAGTGTACTTAAAATTGGAAACATCATTACTTAAAAAAAATTGATGTAACTGATTACCGGGTTTACGGTGTGTAAAAAGTGTTTAAGTGCCAGACATACTGTGTGAACGGCTCCACACACAGTTGCCTTTCCCACATGCTCTGCATCACCCACATTGTACAAAAAATGCCATGATGCAAAAAAAAAAAAACCCAAAGTGCTATGTACACTGTAATAAGTTACATCGATTTTTTAAGTGATGATTCCAATTTTAAGTAAACAGAACTGTAAATGTTTGAGTTTGTTGAACTTGTTGCAAATCAAATAAATAGTTGCTGCTGTCACCACATCAGACAAGCCGGCCTGGGGATCGAACCCGGGCCGTTCACATGGCAAGCGAAACACTTACCACTGAGCCACCAGCGCTCTATAGAGTTTTACTTGGTGGAATTTTAAGGTGACGGTTCCGGCTACTTACGTACTCACGATTACTTAAAATATCAAAAAGTTCTGAATACTCAAAAAGGTCTATTAATTTGACCTACTTGCAATTATTTAAGTTAACAGTACTCAGTGTGTTTAATTACTTTGAGCATTAGCAATTTACGGTTTCAAGAGATGTGTTAAGTAAATTAACGATTTCCTTGAAAACCGACAACTCTTTCAAATAATCATTAGGAAATTAAAAGACATCAATACGTGGTCTTATAACTCTCTCCCGGCGGAAAAGAACTCGTATAATTTGTGCCTCCACGTCCACAGGATCATCATCAAAAGCTCACGTCGTGCTCAATAAGCTTCGGAAACAAACTTAACCTGGAACATAAGCTGTTACCGAGCAGGTTATCTTCAGAGAGTAAGTTGCTATGGTTACAAACATACCCAGAGAGTTACCTCCGTTTTTGGAACCGAAAGTTGAGGATATCCACTAAACTTACTTTTAAACTTACCTGGGTAAGTCACATAACCTGCTTTCTGGAAAACCCCCCAGGCGTTTCAGTTTCATTGTCCAACTGTATATATATATATATATATATATATATATATATATATATATATATACTGTACAAACACAACCACACACAGTGGTACCTCGGCATATGGATTAAATTTGTTTCAGAGACGAGCTCTTAACATGAAATTTTGTATTGCAAAACACATTTTCTATGGTGGCCAAGAAGTACAAAACAAAATAACAAAAACAAAAGCAAAATAACTAATTCAAAAGCAAAAACAAAATAGCAAATCCAAGAACAAAAAACAAATCCGAAAACAAAATAACACACTCGAAAAGACAAAATACCAAATTTGAAAACAAAATAACACAATCGAAAAAACAGATCCGAAAACAAAATAACACAATCAAAAGATTTAATAACAAAAAGTAAAATAAATAAATAAGAACATTTTGTGACAATGACAATTGTTAAAAGCGCTATACAAATAAAAATTGAATTGAATTGAATTGAATTGAAAATTGAAAACAAAATAACAAATCCAAAAACAAAATACCATATCAGATTTTTAGAGTTTTGATCAGTTACCGGACGTATGCGCGACCGGGTTGACCGCTTGTATGCCAAAAAATCCTTAGCATGGCGAGGCAAATTTCTTGCTAAATTGTAGTTCTCAAGGCTTAAATTTGCAAGGTGGCCCCATTCTTATGCCTAGATACCACTGTATAGGATTTTGACAGACTTTTGCAAGACCCACAAATTGAACCAGGAGTCTAAAAATAAGCCTAACTCAAATCACCAAAAACAAGACTTCTCTCATGACAGTGGCGCTAAATCGATCATCAGTAAATGTTTCTTGAAAAGTAAATGCTTTGTAAGACCACCAGTCTCAACTTCCAACCAAAGATGATGTTTTATGATTTGGGATATACTGTAGATCCTTTCCAGATATTAAATCTAAATATTCAAAGTTGAAAATAAAGTACCTGTACGCTTTGAGTTGGCGATTTTCGGAAAAAGGCATGGTGGTTCAGATGGTCCCTGTATCCATGACTTCCAATTATTTGCACAGAAAAAGCTATTGATGCGTATTGGGCGAGACAAGAAGGCAGATGGTGTTTGTTTCTGCATGTTTTATTAATCTATTCCTAGTAAACAGCTACAGCCGTGTACAAGCATGCACAAGGTCAATTCAAGCACCAGAGTCTGACTGCATTGTTCCCACCTTCACAATTTCTGAAAAACTAATAATGCTAATAATGGCAGGACTCCTATAATACAAAAAAGGGCCTACTCTGATAACGGTGCGACACACGGTGTCAGACGTTTATTTTCAAGTGAATGGAGTTTCAAACGGATTTCATTCTTCCTAATAATTAAATGATGCTGCTTCCTATTCTATCAACAACAGGCTTTAGTTAGCGGTGTGTTTGTTTACAGTTTATCACGTTCATGTTGTAAATTGATTGTGTTCAAACATGTTGACTCTCACTAACTCTTACAGTATTCTTTGTACAGAGCTTGCTATGCACATTATTTTAGATGCATAGAATGCAGTGGTTGAATCGATAACGGGTAGAAATATTTGACTTTTTAAGTCGTGCTAAGTCGCAGAATTACACAAATAACTTTATGTTCTTGTTATCTTGGAAACTGTAGACTGTAATTGATCTTTTCATGAACTCTGCTGAACCGGCAGCTTATCGTAAGATCAGATCAGATGTTTTAAAAGATCTCAATTGGGTCCACATGAACTGTGTTTGAAACCATATCATATTATTCGTGGTTAACGTGAGCTACAAAGCTAGCTAGCCTCAAACACAAGACTGAATCCAAAAACCCCCCTCCAAATCCTGATCAAGGGGACTACTTGGTGGGTGGAACAAGGGATGGTGCACCCTACATCGTGCACTAGCTTCCCATTTAACACTATTTTAGATTCAACTCTGGAACCTGATAGTTAGCGGATAGTCTGAAGTGGAATAAGTAGAACTCTGAACGAGTAAAACCTTCCCAGGGGACTCTGGGCACTAGGCGGGGTTCCACTAGGGTGGACAGGGTGCCAATCCATTGCAGGGCACACACACAAACGTACAAACTAAAGGAAATTTGGGACTGCCAGTTCTCCTAATTTGCATGTCCTTGGACTGTGGGAGGAAACCGGAGTACACGAAGGAAACCCACCAAGCACGGACATGCAAAGTCCACGAGGCAGGAATCGGACCCTAGACCCGGGAGGTGCCAGGCCACATTGCTAACCACTTAGCCAATTAAGTAAAAAAAAACAAGAGATGATAGATACAATGCAGGAGGAGCTCTGAACTGTAGTTGTTCATCTGCCATATTTGTCCGAATGCTCTTTGCTGTGAAAGTAGGCCATTCTTAGCTGATACATTTCACTGAAATGTACCAGTCTCCCTCCTGACAGCCAGAAATTGAGTTTTCAAGACTATCAAGACATGTATTTGGGCAGCGAGACTGCTATCACACTGGTTGTAAAACGACAATGAGTATAATATTCAGAACGTCACCTTTAATTTAAAGGTACAGACATTATAATAGGGAGGTGGCAGTGTGTAATATTCTGCTCAGTAAGGTACAACTATCAAGTGCTTTGCAACGAATCCAGTGTTTATCTTTTGGAAATCCTACACATACAGTAACCCTGGAGGGGTCTTTCTTGTACAGCTGGAGAGTAACCACAACTAGCGAATACAGGAAACGGGGCAGAAAGCACTACAGGTGAGGAAACGCTCACCTGAAACGCCACGGCCGGCAGTCTCCTCTGCCATGCAGGCCAGCGCTCAATCACTGGACGATAAACTGGAAGCTCTCGGAAGAGGAGTGACATTGGAAACGTTTCATGGCACACTGCATATTACAGTAGAACGCAGCTGTCAGGTTTTCCGTGCGAGTGCCACAGGAATGCGGACATGGTGTATAATTCTGCATAAACTGAGTGAAAATGCAAATGGAGTTATTTGGCACTGTGCAAGTCTACTTGACCGAGAGCTGGTTATTCTTCCCTTCATTGCCCATACTGCAACTGTCCTTTTCATCTTTTGATTATTTTATTTATTTATTTTTTATCAGACACTCTTGACTAGTCGTGCATGGTCTGATTTGATCTTCGCATGTTTTAATTTGCTCCTGTCTGCAAACACTTGCGCTTGTATTTCTTGAAATAGGAACAAATTAGTCGTTTAAACTGTCATGCGCCTAATGAGGATGAAGCAGGGACTCGGTAATCATGTTGCAGGACGCAACATTGCAGGAACAACCTGTACGCCACCAAATTGGTCTTTCTTTGTCTGGAGAAAAAAAATCTCGGTCTTAATGCGCACCCCTACCATGGATCACACGTCATTATCTAACCAGGAGAAACTGGAATAAGTCTGCGGTTTTGAGTTGTCCAATACACGACCGGGAAGATAAACAAAAAGACACAAGGCGGTGTGCTTTATCCCCTGATTCCCTGTGACAGCGAGGCCAAAGGCGCATTCAAAGACGGATCACTACCAATTCGGATGAGATCCCTAATAATGATGAGCCGCTGCTTTTCAGACAGAGTGCCGAGTGGACTGTAACTCGTCTCTCAGCAGGTTTCTCTTCAGCACTGCCTTCATCTGCCTGCATAAACCCAGATATTCTTGTCCAGTGATTCACTGGATTGTTTATCCGATCTTTCTTCCCTCGCCCAGCAGGAATACTGATTCATTTACGAGCGCTTTGTGAGCTGGTGCCAACTAAGGGACGTTTTTTTTTTTTTTTTTCCCCAACAATAAAAAGCACATAAATGTCATATTTGTTTGTTTGTGTCTACCACGGTGGCCGGTTTATCCTCTTAACGGAAAATGTGTGCACGCGGTTGTACATTTGAGTACTTTCTAGAGAAGGATTTCTCTAATCTCTATCTTTTTTCTAAGTCATTTTAAGTACCCAAGGCTTTGTGTTATGTAAATCCAAGCTTAGTAGAGGGGACCGTGTGACACACTGTAATTATCTGGATTAGTATTTGATTGGGGGTCAGAATATTCATACCTGTGTCTGTTTCTTTTGATATGACCAAAATGGCTGTGGCCTAAACTGGATTTTTGAGATCTCTTTCAAACGTTGGACCCCTCGGATGATCCCACCAAGGAATTATTGGAGAGAGAAAAAAACGAGGGGGGGGGGGGGGGGAAATTACATCATCACGGAATCTGAAATCTGACAGTTACTCATCATCAGTCACATCACTGGAGTTCATGATGGCTTAGTGGTTAGCACTTGCACCTCCAGAATCTGGGTTTTGATGGATGGAATTTACATGTTCTCCCCATGCTTAGTGGGTTTCCTTCTGGTGCTCTGGTTTCCTCCCACACTCCAAAGACATGCAGATTTGGCTAACTGGCATTCCCAAATTGCCCTGTAGTGTGTGTACGCGTGTGCCCTTTGATGGACTGGCACCCCATTCAGGGTGTACCCCGCATCGTGCCCTAAGTCCCCTGGGATAGGCTCCAGGCCTCCCCACGTCGACAAAGCGGTATAGACCATGAGTGTGAGTCAGTGAGAGAGAGTGTACCTACCATGAACATGAGCTTTGTTTGCCCTATTAGCTTCTGGTAAAAATGCCTCATCCTGTCTGATCCCAGGCCTGAGGCATATCACTAATCTCAAACAGATGCTCTGTTCAGAACGCATTATGTGTTAATTCAGAATAGCGTATTTGTAATCAAGTCCATCTCTAGTAAAACCTGTACCCGCAGTTATGAGAAGAAAATGAACTGTTGTTCATTATTTTGTAACACCTGCCTGTATACCGAGAAAAGTTGTGGTTGTCGGATTTCTTATAAACACCTGAAAACTACAGTGAAATCCTCTTTAAATCTCTTTAAGCGGTTTAGTCCTCCCATGCACCCATCCATTCCTAGCAGGCATATACAGTATAAATATCTGGCTATATTAATCCAAGGCGATGTGCAGTTTTCATTCTATGCCAGATAAACGGGGTGCATCAATGGACGCCAACAACCACACAGCTATCTTAATCACGTAGGAACATGTAATCTTGTTTTTCATGCACTTTAATCATCTTTGCTTCCAATGCCGTCCGATTTTTGCCCCTATGTTCTCGAAGATCGCAGCAATCTACTGTAACAGGGCAAGGACTGTGCAAGCTTTCTTCAGGGTGTATGGGTTCTGCTGCTATTTCTACCGAGCACTCAGTGTAATTGGGAACGCAGCCAGTTCCTGTGGACTTCCGACCACGGGCGATAAATGACACAGCTGGGTCTCCTTGTTGGACATTATTTTACTAGAGGACTTATTGTTTCCCTATTTGTTATGCGCTATATACAGTATGCTGCCCAATCATTTATTGTATGTAATTGTTTCCTGTTCTTGTGTAGTTCTGATCTCCAGCTGAAGTTTTCCTCATTTTTTTTCAAGAGGAAATTTGACCAAACTACATATGTACTGTACAAACATATAGACAAAACGTATAGCCAAAAATATTTTTGTATTATTTAAGTTTGTATGAAATGTGAATGTGTATGAAGCAAAATGGTCAGATAGTCCCTTAGTCCCTGATGAGCAAGCCGAGAGCGACAGTGGTAATGAAAAACTCCCTGAGATGGCAATAGGAAGAAACCCTGAGAGGAACCGGACTCCATGAGTCCCCCAGATCTGGTCCTTAAGGCAAATCTATTTACAAAAATGTTTGGGCAAATAAATAGGTTTTTAGCCCAGACTTAAACACTAAGACTGTGTCTGAGTCCCGAACACTATTTGGAAGGCTCTTCCATAACTTTGAGGCTTTGTAAAAAAAAAAAAAAAAAAAAGCTCTACCCCCTGCTGTAGTTTTCATAATACACAAGCAGCCTGTATCCTTTGA
Organism: Clarias magur; assembly: GCA_013621035.1. Classification (NCBI taxonomy): domain Eukaryota; kingdom Metazoa; phylum Chordata; class Actinopteri; order Siluriformes; family Clariidae; genus Clarias; species Clarias magur. The sequence goes on along the minus strand of QNUK01001109.1, from coordinate 25,791 downwards.
TCGAAGTAGGGGTAGCGGATCATAAGGCACTAGCAGTTCACTCAGATACTGCAGCATATTCCTTATCTTGGCAATATTTCTGAGGTGAAAGAATGCTATCCTGATGATATTATCTACATGAGCTTCAAATGAATGACTGGAATCTATAATCACACCGAGTTTTTTTTTTTTTTTTTTTTTACTGTTGCACTAGATAGGACAGAAAGGCCATCTACAGTTACACTGTGATCTAAAATCTTGCTTCTAGCTGCATGTGGCCCTATGACTAGAATTTCTGTCTTATCGGGATTAAGCAGAAGGTTAACTAGCATCCTGCCTTTTATATCCTTTACACATTGCTAAACTTTATTAAGATATTTTTTTTTTCTCATCTGGTTTTGATGAGACATAGAACTGAGTGTCGTCAGCATAACAATGAAAACTAATACCATGCTTATGGATTATATTGGCCAGAGAAAGCATGCAAAGGGAAAAAAGCAGTGGGCCTAAAACCGAACCCTGTGGAACACCAAACTCCACTAGAGAACATGCAGAATAATCACCATTTAAATCTACATACTGATAACGATCAGTCAAATAGGATCTGAGCCAGGAGAGGGCTGTTCAGACTACATTTTCTAATCTGTGAAGGAGAATACTATGATCAATGGTATCAAAAGCTGCACTGAGGTTGCGTAACACAAGTATAGTGATGCAATCCTGATCAGAACAGGCCAATAGGAGGTCATTTACTACTTTTAGGAGTGCTGTCTCTGTGCTGTGATGAGGGCTAAATCCTGACTGATCCAGTTTGTGTATGCTATTTCTATGTAGATATAAGCATAGGTGCTCCGCTACTGTCTTATCTTAGAGATAAAGGGGAGGTTTGATATCGGCTTCTATCCAACTTTGTGGCACAAGTTTGGAGAAGACCCTTTTCTATTCCAACATGGCAGACTCTCAGTGCACAAAGTAAGGACTATAAACACATGGTTTGATGAGTTCGGTGTGGAAGGCCCCCAACCCCCTTGAGCATCTTTGGGATGACCTGGAACTGACCAGACCTTCTCGTCCAACATTACTGCCTGACCTCATAAACGCTCTACAGAATGAATGGACAAGAATTTCCACAGGAACACTCCAAAATCTTGTAGATGGCCTTCCAAGAAGAGTGGATAAGTGAATAAGCTGTTATAGCTGCTAAAGGGGGACCAACTCCATATTGAAGTAAATGTATTCGGATACCATGTCCAAATACATTTGTCCATATAGTAGTCATATCGTATCTGCCCCTGAAAGTAGAAATGTCACAAGTGATAAAAATGAATAAATACTTTAATACAATACTGTATTTAGTTCCAAAATGATAATGCCCCAAAATGTATACTTGAAAATAATTTCCAGCTGAAAAGCAGGAAAAAAAAGTCACAAACTTCTAATTATGTAGCCAAATTTTTTTTGTTGTTGTTTTTTTTTGGGGGGGGGGGGTTTCCCACATCATTTTTTTCAACAATGTGCAGTATGCATGATTAATGGACTTACGATCAGGTATTTGACTTTGTCCGCCCTCTTTATGGCCTTGAATTCCCTGTACTGAGATATTGTGCACACTATGTTTATACGGTGTCTGTTTTCATCATCACCAAATTAAACGCAAATGTATCATGCTGAAATATGGATGAGGGGGAAAAGGACGACAAAACTGCATCATTACTCAGTGTAATAGTGAGGGAGGGACTTTTTAAATTAAATTAATGAGTACACCGTGACAAAATTTTGCACATTTACAATTTAGCCAGCCGATTAGTGTTTTCATTATTGTCACTTTATACATGATATACAAAATTTGTATGTCTACTATGGTACTACGAGGGCAAAAAATAAGTCCGTTGTAGTTAATATCTACAAATATAGTGCATCAATTTTATTCTTGACAAAGCTCCTTTAAATTGGAAATGGGGAAACAGCGCAAACTTGACTTTGGATTTTGGGAATGGAAATGACACTGACAGACTTTTGAAATAAGTGGGAAAAAATGGGTTCATAAAAAAAAAAAAAATTAACTGCCACTTCAGAATGAAATATCAACTAGGTGGATGGGTGCCATGTGTGTCACGAAAGATATTAAGGATGTAGTAGCCATTAGAACATGAACAGTATAGCAGCTATAAAAAGTCAGTCCCTTAACATATTATTATTATTATTTTTTTTTTTATATATATATATATATAAGTTGTACCTGGAAAATGTTCCAGATCACAGTTCTGATTTTTAGGGCTGCCTAATGGTTTATTTATTTATTTATTTAAATTGTATTTGAGCCACTTTTATATGTGGCCTTAGATTGGATATACAGTATATCCGATACAAAATCAAGCATCTTGAATGAGATCAGTCAAACTGGAATTTATATTTGTCTCTGCATTTGTGTGGGGATCGCTTGCTGACATCAACCAGACATGGCAGTTTTCATAGCAGGATTTCATAGCAGTGCTACAGTAACAATAGTTGCTAAAACAGTTAAAATGAGGCATCTGTCTTTATTCCTTTTTCTGGACCCCAACAAATACAGCAGACTAACTACTGTACTTGCCATCCTCCAGAGCCAAATGCCAGGGATATTTTGTGATGATGAGCAAATTGTATCTGTGCAAAAAAATCTGAATTGCTTATAATATGAAACTAGATGAAATACTGTAAATATACAAATATTTCATCAAATACACAGATGTTATTGTCAGGTATTACACGGTGGTGTAGTGGTTAGGGTTCGATTCCCCGCCTTGCGGTCTGTGTGCATGGACCTTCTCTCCGGGTACTCCGGTTTCCTTCTACATTCCAAAACCATGCAGATAAGGGTACGTATTCCAAAACACTCGTAAACCAAATCAAACCTTCCCATAAGAAATAACGAAAACTCAAATAATTTGTTCCACAGCCCAAAAAAATAAATACAGAAAAATAATTAAGACAATATATAAAATAAAAATAAAACAGATTAACCTGCACTTTACCTTTTAAAAAAGTAAAAAAAAAATCCCAACAGATAAATGAACCAGCACCTTACCTTTGAAATGAATCGCGACAGAGCAGAGTTTCTGTGTAGAGCAGAGTGTGCCTGTGTGAAGCCGGGGAGGGGGGGTGTAAGGGCGAGAGATTGTCTGTGTGTGTGTCGGTGTCAAAAAACTTGGCACTCGTAAACCAAGACATGCTCGTTTTTCAAGTCAAAATTTATTTAAAAATCTTTGCTCGTCTTGCGGAACACTCGTAAACCGAGTTACTCGCAATCCGAGGATCCACTGTAATTGGCATTCCAAAATTGCCTGTAGTGAGTGAATTCGTGTGTGTGAATGTTGACGCTACGGTTGTACAGTACTACGGTCGTACAAATAAGAATAAATACAATGATTACCACTAGACTCCATGGTCCCTAGTTGGACTACAGGGGTTCCTAAATGGATGAATGGATATATACAAATATTACATCTTAAGCAGAAATAGTAGACTTAGTTGGGTTTATATTGCAGTGGAGAAACAAGGAAAAAAAAACTGTATTCCTCTGTAATTCCCTTGAGCAAGGCCTCAACCCTCACCTGTTAGGTCTATAAATGAGATAAATGTAAGCTGCTCTGGATAAGGCCATGTGCCAAACACTGTAAATGTAAACCTAAAAAATACTCTGGTAGAGGGATGCTTGATACAAAACCTTTAGTACCATGGTGCCATGATGGAATATACTGTATTTGTAGATATTTACTAGCAATGATTTATTTTTTGCCCTGGTGGTACGATTTTAGGAATTCTTTAAGAATACTCAAGCACCCTGAATATTTCTTTGGTTCATTCCTTTGGGAGAACCCTTAAATATTCTTTGCAGAACTCTTAAACACAACATTGCCATTTAAAGATAACGTCCAAAAGTTTGTACTTTAAACAGTGTTCAGTTGCAAGGCATATGCATACAGTATGTGTCTGTATGCAAAGCAAGACAAATACTACTGTATATTTAGGATTAGCCCAATGTACAGTACAAATCACAGCACGTCAGTGCAGTCAGTGCACACTTAGGCTATGGGTCGACTCGCTTTTAACTAGGAATATGCAAGATCGAAATGTACGTAGGCATGTGGTGTAATACTGTACCAATGTGAACAGTGAAGTGCCATACAGTAGTACAGTACATGGTGTAAGCTAAATCTTAAATATCTCGCTGAAGTCCTCAATCATGGTAAATTGATGCTTCTGGGATTTTAACGTACCTTTTTACCAGCAACAAATCAACACCAAAAAAAAAAAAAAAACTCTTACAGTATACAAGTGTGTGTCTACTTACAGTACTGTATATATGCAATTGGTGTTTAATTCAAACACCAGTTGCATAACAGAGGACAGTTCTGAGGGTAAAAACGAGACTTTTATTACTCCATATAATCCCCTTCTACACTAACGCACTTATCTTAGTGTTTCACTAGTGCTTGGATACCATCAAGGTAGACAGTTTTCTCAGTACATCAGAGCCACGTTTGAACGCCTGAAACGCTGGCCTCCCAGGAACTCCTTACTGTAAGTGGCCCGAACATATAGAGTAGAAATACCTTGGAGCGAGGTCAATTGGTTTTAGACCTTCACCTTCATAAGTTCCAATTTGACTTGAATGCCCCGTGTGTGTTTACTGGATATATGTACTGGATATTACTGTATATACAGTATGTGTGTGTGTGTGTGTGTGTGTGTGTGTGTGTGTGTGTGTGTGTGCACCAATAAATTGTGCATCGTATCATCTGATCCGGCAAGACAGCGGAAAAGCCCAAGAGAGAGAAAAAATTAGCAAAAATCCCTCGTCTGTATTTATGTAAATGGTGTCAGTTGTCATACAGTATATACCTTAATTATTTCATAAGGAACGTTGAATCACTAGACTTGTGCAAGTGTGATTAATGCACCTGGTGTTGAATGGCCCGAGGCAGTGTGCGTATGTGTGTGTGTCTCTGGTAATGACCTGTGTTTGCAGTGAAGTTCACTCAATGGGAAAATGGGAAGTGACTCACCGTTCTCTGGTTCAGATGAAAAGTCATCAAACTGAATCACCTGCTATTCTTCCAGCATGACACAAACCTTCCATTCCTTTTATTTCTCCATATAGTTCTTTTCATCGGATTAGATACACTTCTACACAACGTAATGCTCAAGCATTCCAGATTCACCAGGTTACGTTTTAAAATGATCCATACACCTTTAAAGTCTTTTTTTTTTTATTTTATTATTCATTTATTTTAGAACGTCTGCCTCATAGGTTGTCTTGGAGTTTTCGAGCTTTGAGTTCAGGGCGCATTTATCACCTGTATTTAAAGACTAGCAAGAAATACAAAACAGTTTAGATCACCACGTGTAAAATATTCAACGGTGTGACGCCATGGCGAGGTCTTGAGCTTTATCGCCGATGCTTTCCCGTCAAAAATCACATCAGCATGGAATGAAGCCGAAACGTTTTTATGTCTGTCTATATGTGAGTCTGCTTGAAGTCGTGCTGCTCTCATTGCCATTTAGTAGTGCCATTACTGCTTCTTCTCCGCTCTTTGTCAGTTGATGTAACAAATTGCTTTGTTCTGACTTTGCAGTGAATGAGGGTGGAATCAAACAGGCCTCTAACTCCTGTCCGGACCCGGGGGAGCCTGAAAACGGCAAGCGCATCGGCAATGACTTTAGGTAATCATGTCTGGATTCTCAGTGTCCTTTCTCCAGCTCCTAATAAGCCTTCACCAAGTCAGACCCACTGACCACTACATCTGTGTCTTATATAGTGTGCAAAGGATAGAACCATAGTGGGTAGTCTAAAAAACAAAACCATTTCGAGCAATTTAAAACCTGTTTTATACGCTAACTTACGTAGCCAGGCTAATGATTTAAACTGGATCCACAGGTATAGTAAGAACATTTCAGTTATGAACTTTCATATGAAGATATGAAGATGAGTTCACGCATTCGAGTTCAATAAGGCTAAGAAGTGGCAAGTAATAACGATGGAGACCAACGTGAAAATAATTGAGAGAATTGGTGCGAGGTGAATAGATGACAGACATCGCCCGGTCCTTTAACATGAATCGCTTAACCATCAGCATGATTCTAAAGAAACAAGGACAAGACCATGGAATAGGTTAGTTTTATACTGTGTATAGCCGACTGTGTTAGTAATCTAGCACCTAGGTAATGTTTGTTGGACTTATGAACAAATTGGACTTACGAACGAGCTCTCTGACGGAAATTTGTTCGTATGTTGGGGACTTACTGTTTCACAGCCGTGCTTTGCCACCATTATGTGATAACGATGACTACATAATGACTGGTGTGCATCCGGGATGAAAGTATGTGAGAATGATCACTTTTCAACTCACTGTTGATGACATCTGATGAAGAGATGTATGGTCAGGACGAGCAGGCAGTGAGAAAAAAAATCACATTTTTAGTTGCTAATTCAGTTGTCGTGTCAGTTGTCAGTGTTCCTTGACTAATGTTAGCTAACTTGGCGTAACTAGCCAGCTAAGTTGCGTCACACCGTTTAGTTAGCATGGCACTGGGTCAGTTTGTGTCATGCACACTCATAACACGACCGGCACTAGGACCCGGAAGTAATACGGTCGGGTTTCAGGAAGCATAAAAGGAAACAAGATGACGCATCACATCGCTCAGTCATTGAGTTATGCCCGTGCTTTCGCCGTCGCCTCGCTCGTCCAAACGTGAGTACTCACTTTCTTGGGTTATCGCTTCTGATTGGGTGTGTGTACTTAGAACGCGGGTTTATTTGTGTAAACTCTTGCTCTCGCTTCGGGAGAGTTCTAAGAATAACTTGCGTGGTTATCCTGCCTACTCGCGCTACTTCCGCGTTTGGGTTTACCATCCACGCTACAGGGCTAACTGCTAAGTCTTCTGCTTCATCTCCGGTTAGTCCGTGACAGAATGACTGAGCCACCGGCAGTAAACCCAGCGGAGTTTGCTCACCTCTGCGATGTGGTTGGCCAGCATGCTAAGCTGATCGATCAGCTCCGTGGTGAGGTTGCATCGCTCCGCACGGAGCTCCAGGGCGTCGCGGCCTTGCGCCGCGAGGTGGCGGAGCTGCGACGGGAGAATGCGGTCCTCCGCGGGGCGGCCGCTCAGCCGGCTGTAGCCACGCCCATCGCAGCGGCTGCTGCGCCGCCAACTCCCTCTCCACCTTCTGATGTTTTCTTATCTTTACCGGATAAATGGAATGGCACGGATGGGAAGTGCAGTGTTTTTCTAACTGCGTTGGATCTTGTGTTTGAGTTTAATTCCAACAGATACTCCACAGACCGACTGCGCATTGCTCTTCTCGTCTCGTTGCTATCCGGGCAGGCAGCTGAGTGGGCCACGGCGGTTCTTCGTTCGGATTCAGGTGTCGCCTACTCCTACACCGAGTTCACCCGCCAGCTCAAGCTCACTTTTGAACATCCAGCTGCTGAGGTGGAGACCGACTCCAAGTTATATCATCTAAAGCAGGAAGGGTCGTCCGTGAGCCGTTACACCGCGGAGTTTCGTACTCTCGCCGTACAGACCGACTGGGGAGACTCCGCACTCCGGGCGGCCTACTACGAGGGACTGGCTGCGCGGATAAAAGACGAGCTCGCCGGACGAGAGCTTCCAGCTACCTTGGAGGGTTTAATTCAACTCGCCCTTCGGATCGACCAACGGCTGCTCGTTCGCCCCAAGCCAGCTCCTCGTACCCTGCCACCCACCATGACTGCACTACCACACACCACGCCCTTCCTCTCCCGCTCACCAGTTCCAGAAGTTCACGCCCCATTCACTGCAGCATCCACCAGGACCGCCGGTACTCCACCTCCCGCCGTGGTTGACACAGGAGTCGGGGAACCCATGCAATTAGGGCGCGCCTCCTTGACCGCTGCAGAACGGGAACGCCGATTCAGAGAGGGGCTCTGCGCGTACTGTGGTTCTTCAGCACATCATCGGGCCATCTGTCCTCTGCCGCCGGGAAACGCGCAGCCCCGGTGAGAAATGGGAGGAACTCACCGGGTCCCATGTCCCTCTCCACCACCATGACCAATGATTCCCGTCTCACGGTTAAAGTATATCTCCAGTTTGGCTACAAACGGGTCGGAAGTACCGCGTTCGTCGACTCCGGGGCAGCAGGTAACTTCATTGACTCTTCCTATGCCAAAAAATTGGGGATAAAGATTGAGGCGCTATCCCAGCCTGTAACCATTACATCAGTCGATGGTCGGCCTCTCTCCTCCAGCCCCATATCCTCTCAAACCCAACCTATCACCCTCATCATTAACCAACATCAAGAACAGATCCAGTTTTACACCACCACTATCTCCTCACCACCTATCATCCTCGGACACCCTTGGTTGCTGCAGCACGACCCGCTCATATCCTGGACCCAAAGCCGGATCCTCCAATGGGGGCCGACCTGCACTGAGCTTTGCCTACGGGCCGAGGCTGGGACGTGCTCTAGGGAGTCCGAGGCCCCCGATGTCGACACAGATAAAATCCCGCTTGACTACCGGGACCTGGCTGAAGTCTTTTGTAAGAGACGTGCGACTCATCTACCACCTCATCGCTCATACGACCTGGCGATCGATCTTCAGCCAGGTGCGATACCACCCCGCGGCCATCTCTATTCATTGTCCAACACCGAGACGCAGGCGATGGAGGAGTATGTTTCCAGTGGACTTCGCCATGGTACCATCCGGCCCTCCTCCTCACCTGCCGCTGCGGGGTTCTTTTTCGTGAAGAAACGCGATGGTAGTCTACGCCCCTGTGTCGATTACCGGGGGCTCAACAATATTACCATAAAAAACCGACATCCATTGCCTCTTACCAACTCTGCCCTGGACGCCCTCTCTGGTGCCACCATCTTCACTAAGTTGGACCTCCGGAGCGCCTACAACTTGGTGCGCATCAGAGAGGAAGATGAGTGGAAGACGGCCTTCATCACCCCTACAGGACACTACGAAAGTCTGGTCATCCCGTTTGGTCTCTGCAACGCACCTGCCGCCTTCCAACAGTTCATAAATGACGCTCTCAGAGACATGTTAGGCCGTTGGGTGTTCGTCTACCTTGACGACATCCTCATCTACTCCCGAACACTCAACGAGCATATCCAGCATGTCAGAGCGGTTCTAAAGAGATTGCTCGCCCACCAGCTGTACTGTAAGTTAGAGAAGTGCGCTTTTCACGAGCGCTCCACCACGTTCCTGGGTTTTGTCATCTCGCCCCAGGGTGTGGCCATGGACCCGCAGAAACTGGAAGTTGTGAGTCATTGGCCCCTACCCCAGACTCTTAAACAACTCCAGAGATTTCTCGGGTTTGCCAATTTCTATCGCCGCTTTATCCAGGACTACAGTACCGTTGCAGCGCCACTAACCGCTCTGACCCGCCCATCATCTCACCCCTTCAACCTCACCTCAACTGCCGTCTCTGCCTTCCATGAGCTCTGTCGCCGCTTCACCACTGCTCCCATCCTCCTTCACCCGGATGCTGACAAAACATTCGTTGTGGAGGTGGACGCTTCGGATGTGGGCGCCGGGGCTGTTCTCTCCCAGCGAGGTCCAGACCAAAAACTGCACCCCTGCAGTTTTTCTCCAAGAAATTTGACGCCACTCAGCAGCGGTACGGAGTAGGGGACCGCGAGCTGCTGGCCATAAAGTGGGCCTTGGAGGAATGGCGACACTGGCTCCAGGGCGCCAGAGAGCCGTTCATCGTCTGGACCGACCACCAAAACCTCATTACAATCCGCACGTTAAAACAGTTGAACCCCAGACAGGCGCGATGGGCACTATTCTTTGAAAATTACAATTTCCACCTGTCATACCGCCCGGGGTCCAAGAACACCAAAGCCGACGCCCTCTCCCGACAACACGAGGAAGACGTCCCCCGGGCGGACCCCGCGCCTGTACTACCAGCCACCAAGATCCTCGCACCGCTCAGGTTGGACTTGGAGACGAGGGTTCGCCAGGCACAAGCTACGGAGACCGCACCAGCAGGTGTGCCGCCTGGCCGACTCTACGTCCCCAACGCCATCAGGGCCGAAGTGCTTCAGTGGGGACACTCCTCTCCCCTTTCAGGACACCCCGGGAGACGGCGGACCCTACTGTTTGTACAACGTGCTTTCTGGTGCCCCAGTATGAAGAAGGACGTAGATGAGTTCGTCCAGGCGTGCCCAGTGTGTGCCAGGTCCAAGGACAGCAACAGACCATCACCCGGGGAACTTCAACCACTTCCGGTTCCCGGCCGACCCTGGACACACATTGCCGTTGACTTCATCACGGGCCTGCCGGTTTCGGAAGGAAAGGACACCCTCCTCACCATCGTCGACCGGTTCTCCAAGGCTGTTCACCTGGTGGCCCTCTCCGGACTCCCGTCAGCTAAAAGGAACGCCGAGCTGATATTAGAGCACGTAGTCCGCCTGCATGGGTTCCCAAAGGACATCGTCTCGGACAGGGGGCCCCAGTTCACGTCCCGGTTCTGGAAGGCCTTCTGCCGTCTGATCAATTCCACCTGCAGTCTGTCCTGCGGTTACCACCCACAGACTAACGGTCAGACGGAGCGAACAACCAACAACTGGAAGCGCTACCTGAGTTCTCTTTTGCTGATCCCAGTGCTCTGGCCGTACCTCATTTTGGCGCTGGCTGATCACACAACTCCACCTATCTGCTGCCACCAACCTAAAGCAGCATTCCGTTTGAGGGGTATGCTACGGCTTCCAACCTCGATGTATCGATCATCAGGAACGGAGGTGGAAGTGCGTCGGCCAACAGTTGGTTCGCCGGTGTCGAGGCTTCTGAGACAAGCAACCCACGCCATTCAAAAGGCATCGCCGCTACACCCGCAACATCGCCGTCGACACCCACCGGGACGAATGTACCAAGTAGGTGATAAGGTATGGCTTTCAACAAAAAACCTACACCTGCAGACTGAGTCAAGGAAACTGTCACCCAGATTCATCGGACCATACCGCATCAACCTCCGGATTACCCCTGTCACCTACCGGCTCCAGCTGCCTGCGGCGCTCCGGATCCATCCGGTATTCCACACCTCCCAGCTCAAACCCTTCCCCACCTCACCTATGGTTCCACCCACCCACCCTGCTCCTCCTCCCCGTATGATTGAGGGTGGTCCCGCCTACACCGTTCGCCGGATCCTTGACTCACGTCCTCGGGCAGAGGGCTCCAGTACCTGGTGGATTGGGAAGGTTACGGTCCCGAGGAGCGATCTTGGATTCCGGCTCGGTTTGTCTTAGACCCCGAACTCATCCGGGACTACCGTCGTCGGGTATCCTCCACCCCGGGACCGTCGAGAGTGGTCCTGGACGGGGGGGTTAACTGTCATGCACACTCATAACACGACCGGCACTAGGACCCGGAAGTAATACGGTCGGGTTTCAGGAAGCATAAAGGAAACAAGATGACGCATCACATCGCTCAGTCATTGAGTTATGCCCGTGCTATCGCCGTCGCCTCGCTCGTCCAAACGTGAGTACTCACTTTCTTGGGTATCGCTTCTGATTGGGTGTGTGTATTTAGAACGCGGGTTTATTTGTGTAAACTCTTGCTCTCGCTTCGGGAGAGTTCTAAGAATAACTTGCGTGGTTATCCTGCCTACTCGCGCTACTTCCGCGTTTGGGTTTACCATCCACGCTACAGGGCTAACTGCTAAGTCTTCTGCTTCATCTCCGGTTAGTCCGTGACAATTACTAAATGTATCTTCTGTTTGTATAACAGAAAATAAAATAACATTTTATTTATTATACTCTAAATAGGCCACTTATGCACTTTTGCTTAGATGCTTACTGCATTTCACTGGATCTGCACATACTGCACATCTGCACCATGACAATAAAGTTGAATTTAATCTAATCTAACATAAAAACTATATTCTCAAACAATGTGTGTGAGCCTAGACCTGACCAATTGGAATACAGTAAATCTGAATTTATCAAATCACATGACCCTTTCCCATTCCTTTAAAGTCTCATCTTCAGGCTCCTCTTTTTTAACTGTTTACTATGGAGCCTAAAGATGAGACTTTAAACAAATGGAAAAGGGTCATGTGGTTTGATAAGTTCAGATTTACAAACTGTTTAATCCCAATTATGTGAGTTCCTATTATGCTACTGTATGCATGTGTAAATGCTTGTACTTTTCACTATTAAACAAAATGGTAATTGCTAATGATGCATTTTTGCCAAGCTTTTTAGTGATCTTCAATCATAGTCATCCATAAATTTTCGAAAAATATTTTTCCATAAATTGGTGGCCAAGCACTATCCTTTCAGGTTTTTAATAATGTTTTGGATGTTTTTTTTTTGTTGTTGTTGTTTGCCATAATTTGACCCAACTTTTATTTTGGCTGGGCAGTGTATAAATCTAATTATACCAAGTCATCCTTATTGTTTATAACATAAGGATGTAATAACCAGTTAATTGTAACTCAAAGGTAGCCGCATTAGTTAAAAGACACAAAGACTTTTTTGTGCTCCTTGGATGTTGCTACTGACATTTAGTACCCCGTTTAAAGTTGCATGAAACTGCTTGTGCAAATTTTCTGGTGCTTGGTTTGATGAAAGGTCGATCGAAGAGAGCAGAAAAACGTGAATTGCTCTCACTGTAATCTTCTTCTTTGTGTGTCAATGCTGAGAATGACAGGCCCCATGCCTGTGCATGCTATAATCATCTGTTTGTGTGAAAGCTGCAGGAGGGCTATCAGAAATGCACAGCATAGATGTTTCATTTGAGACCCCGTTACTTTGAGATCAGGTCAAGCAGCTAGCTCATAGAGTGCCGTCACTGAGAGAAGCTGTTCATTAGAGAGCATTACGGAGGAGGACGAGGAGTGCGAACACAAGCCCTCAGCGATTCCCACTGACTCATCTCCCTGATGCCAGGCAGCAGTGTAATTATGAGCGATTGTTCTGGCAGCAGAGTTTAAGTGGGTGGGGGAAGGGAGGGAAAAGGGGGCACCATGCCAGATACATGCCACATAGGGATCAGTGCTAATCATCTCACTCTAGTTCCACTCCAACTTCCCCTAACAACATTTAGATGGAGAACAGAAGAGGAAGGAATTATGTAAGTGCAATTTTGAAAGGCAAAGTGTTAGGCTGAAATGTGGAAGAAAGTAACTCTGTGAGAAAGTCATGATTTACTAGCACATTTTTAGACAGCTCTATCTTCTCAACATCAGGAGGTGATGTAATTTAGTCCTCTTTCAGTGGTGGATATTCAGCTTTAAATGCATTCAATTTGTATCCTGTTTCATCTACTTCTTCATACTTAAATGTTAAAATAGACATTTTCCAGGATTCAGTGTGAAATTAAATGTTGAATCAAGGCAACACACTAGATGCAGAATACCATGGCCAGATATGTCTCCAAACCTTTTCAGTGAGATATGATGACAAAAAACCAATACATTTGTAAACCCCGTTCTGCACAGCAGCCTGAATTATAGCCTGAATGCAGAAACTATGCATGGAAGATGGTATTGTGAAGGCACAAGCCAGCAGCAGCCTGATCATTAGCATTTATGATCAACTCCTAATAGCATAGGCACCTTGTTTAATAAGCATAGCTTACAGATCATAAAGGGCAATGGTGTGGTGAGCATTGCTGAACTGGGACCAAAAAATCATGGTGGATCATTGCATGCTCGTTTTCCCAAAAGGCTTAATGGTGAGAGGCAAAGAAGCACATCCTGCTGACTGCACAATATGCAGGAGCACAGTTATGTTGCTCTGAAGGACCCTGTAGAGAACAGTGGTACACAAAGGATAACATGGTTAACTGATGAGCTTGAGTTGTTACACAACATAAACTCTGTGAACAAGTAGCCTACTAAAGAGCAGGGATTTTCCTGATCTTGAAACAACATTATAAAAATCATGCCATGCTGAGCCCAACAGTCAAATATGTAAAAAGGCCCAAACATCGATGATTACTCAAACTGATTGGCAGCAGTGAGCTTTGGACCCATAAATTAAGTGTAATAATAAGTATGTGATAAAACTCATTGGGTTGCTGGAATGTTTTGTTTATTTGTTTGTTTGTGCCTTACTGTACGTTGTGTTACAGCAACAAAAATGCTCGATCTGTTATCAAGAAAATGTATGAAAGACAAACCCAGTTGAATCAGTTTGCATGGCAAAAATGTATGAAAACAAATCTGATAGAGACTCTTTCCATGAATGTTAAAAAAAAACATCTCCTTACAGAAAACTTCTCAATGACACATACAGCTGAGTGTTAAATAACACAGTAATACAAGGTTTTGTAAATGGGCTGTTACTATGAAAACAATATTGTGTAATATATGATCATGTTAATATAAACCTGTGATTTCAAATACAGTGAGCCTTGACAGAGATGCTACAGTATATTAGATAAACCAGCAGCTTCTAAACAGTCAGGATTTAGTATTTACAAATTTGATCAAAACCATACAATCATACAAAACTGGTCTCTGAATAAATCTTTGAAAGTTTTTTATGCTTTTACTGGCTTCAGAGATATCAGAGATATATATGGCACAGACACAGATTATTTAGGCTATGGAAATGTGACTGTCATTGGGGCTTGTCTCATTACATCAGGAGTACATAAATGATGGGTTACATTTTTAGTGTGGCTGAAGGGAAGGACATGCTGGCATCCTGGTATCCTTCAGAGCCTCCAAACAACCAGTATAAAAGTCTGTAAAACTTACTTAAAACGCAATGACAAATTATGTAATGTACTGTACTGACATGTTTATCTACAAGAATGTTTGTTTGTTTGTGTGTTTGACTTGTTGGGTTGCTGCTGATCAGAGATGTTTGGGATACATGATAATAAGTATGCTAGTCGAGACAGAAGAAGCCAAATACAATAAAATGAATATGTATGAAGGAAAATTATACATATATTTTTACAGTTTCTCAAATGGAATATTGGTATGATTGCATTTACATTAGCAAGGTAAAGAACTGTAACCATTCTACCTCCTATCATGGTTGTAGAATCAATAAACGACACAACCATTATGTTCAATTAACAATTTCTTTTTTGGAAACAAGCCAGAGGGGAAATGAAACACATGCATCTACTTTTATATGCATGTCGCATATTATTTATTATTATTATTATTATTATTATTCATTATATTAGTATTTTATTTAGGTATTATTTTTTACTTTTTTTAGAAATTTAATAATTGCTGTGAATTTACACATCAAGATTCAAGATTCATTTCATTTACTGCAGCTCGATTTATTTAATGCATGAAAACGTGAGGAAAAAACTTTTGGTTTTGTAAATATTAATGTGAAACCATACAGTTACATATTATACAGTATATTCAGAATATAAGTACAGTATGGCATTTGTATGAAACCTATGTCTGCAATCACACTGTCTTGCATGCACATTGAGGGTTGAGTTCATTTATGAAAATCACGGCAAACCAACCAAAAAGGCAAAGCAATAAACAGAATCAGGAACCAGGCAAATATTCATGTGATATATTGTGACTCGATGCTCTGCTCTGTTCACCTGTAATGATTAGTGCTTGTTTGCTCAGGCTTGATGCTGTTGGCTCAGAGTAAAGCATGCTGTTGTATCATCAGCCTTAACCTGATGTTGTACAGTACAAGAGGCTCCAGTGGATGTTATAAAGAAAGCAACAGGACAAAATAAACTGAGTGCCCAGAACAAGACCAGAAAAAATCATGCAGCAACCAAGAACTACCACAAATTTGAAAGAATGCATGAGCCAGCTTAAGGAGCTGTATGTCACAAATGTGAAAAGAACAAACGCTTCTTTAAGGTGTGTCAAGCATCCAGCACCAATTCTGACAATAATAACATGAATAATAAAACTAGGGCAACGAACATTATAGAGAGTCATATGAACCAATTATTCATTGGGCAGTTAGAGAGCTGCAAAAAGTACACTGCTTAGAACACAATGGCCATCATTAGAGACATTAAAAAATTGTCTTTTGTTTTTTCTATGATCAATAATGGAATGCAACATATGCACATGGACCCAAAGAGATGTCACAGCAGCTGTCACAGAACAGTGTGACAAATAATCTTGTAGTAACAATGAAAAAAAAAATGGCTCACTGTGTGTGCTTGGACCCTTGTGACCAGAATAAGGCTGTTAAATGTCAGCACTATTTTGTTCCCTCTTCTAAAGATAATCCATATACATCAACCTTGACGAGAAAGATGGATACTTGCAAATTAAACAAAATGAGCCATCATCAAAACTGTGCACTTTCAATGCACCATGTTGCCAATTCTGGTCCCTCAGACTTTCATTTGGGAGAAAATTAGCAAATGAAATGTTGCAGCAGAAAAACTGCGATACCTCTGGCAGTATATAAGGCGTATTCATCATCACAGATGACATGATTATGCATCATTGGATCAAGAGCATGAGGAGATCCTGGACGAGGTTTACACAACTCTGAAATTTGAGTAAAATTTTTAATTTTGCTGTAATTATTCCCAGTATGGCATGGTGACGCAGTGGTTGGTAACTCTAAATGGTAACTCTAAATGAACTTATCTGCAGTAGCGGTAAGGTTTTTGTCTTGCCTTCCTGGGAAGGTCTTCATGTGAGCCAATTCCATCATGGTGCTTGATGGGTTTTACAAATTACCCTGAGAATATTGTGCTTGCAAGAACTATTCCAGAAAGGCTGACCTCTGTGTCTTAAAATGTTGTTGTTACATAATTACCTAATAGTTCATAGTTTTTAAATCCAGAGTATTGTTGTGGAATGTAGAAAATAAATCACGCGGTAGTGTATGGTCAGTAATTAAAGTCTTCACATCGGTAATTACGCCATGCCTGCAGTTCCCCTTCTTGACGACTTGCCTGTGATCATGTTTCACTGAAACAAATTAAAATAAAATTGTTTGTCCACTTTAATTGTGGATATCCTGGACTGGAGTCTGTGAGTTAAAATTTCCATGATGGGGCAAACTATTTTATTTGATGGAGAACCATAAAGACTGTGAAACATGATCAAGCCAGCAAGAAGGAGAAGCATGTGAGAGAATTCAAAACAAGATCCCACATGGTGCTCCAAGGAGTGCCCAATCAACAGTAAAAAGAATATACACTATACCTCGTTTCAAAAAAGGGCCAATGGCCGTCTTGCCATTTTAGCAACATAAGCCCAGAGATCTCCTGTGTGATCTACTGTGTTCCCAATTTTGCCTAGTTTTCTGTTGATCCAGAAATAAACCCAGACACGAACTCTGTTTTACCTGATCCCTGTTCTTGTCTGCCTGAATCATGCCATGCTATACCCGGATTATGCCCTACTATGCCGAACTAACCTAAACAGTCATGATCTGCACTGTATGCCATTTCCAACTAGCTCTGGCACCTCCGTCAGATGGTTTTCAGAACAGTGTGCTTCTTCCTGTGCCTGGCAGAGGACATCATGCACTCATGTGCTTCCTTACCTGTTTTGTATCTGTTGACGTCTACTAATTTATATGCCTTGTCTATTCGACAATCTCTCTCTGCTTTAATTTATGACTTTTATAAATAAAGTCCAATGTCTTTGTTTGTGTCATGCCTTGCCCTCAATCCATGACATTGGTATTCATTACATTTGAGGAAAGACAGCATGACACTATCTGTAATAAGTTGCTTCACCTCATGCATCCCTTTTTCATGCTAACAATAAGACTTTCTAGATTCAATATTGAACTACTGATATTGAATTGTAGTCCTTTCCTACAATTTTTTTTCCTAACATTCTTTTTGGCAAAGCCTTGTCTGAAAATGGTCCTGCACTGACCTTGAGATGCAGTGCTTAATGTACATTGATTAATAATGTAGTTTGGTGAAATATATAGCAGCATCCCTGCACTTGTGACCTTTTTAATAGAGTTCTTTTCTCTCTGCACTAATACCATCGTGGATCAACTCAGATCAGGTTCCATCAATTTATGACACATTACATAAAACATGTAATACCTCCATGATTATAAGCAGAAATTAAAAGTATTTGGAAAAAAATCTTTTAGGCATAACAGTCCAGACTCATTTCTCTTTTAATGTCAATTATGAAGAGATTTTAGAGTTAAAAGTCCTATGTGACATTTATCACAGCAATATTTTATACTGTATATGATATATGAGATGTTATGAAATAATTAAACAATACATTCTCTAACAAGAAAACTGTTTAAAAATATATAGTTCTGTACTTCACAACTAACACAGACACTACATGGGCACACTACCATTTTGGAAATTATGTCATATGTATACAAATGCACAGATTGTCACATAACTGAATGCTCATTAGATGCCTCTCAGGCTCTTCTTGAGTTACAGTCCATGATTAGGCTGAGCAAGGGCTACAAGTCATCTATCAAGTTGAGTGCAATACAAAAGAGTACACAAGATGACATAAAGTGCAGACACACCACAGTGTGAGATGAGTACAAGATAAAAGATACTTCGACTAATAAAGTACAGGATAATAAATAATCATAAATAAACATAATAAATATTCTGTTTTGTAGAGTAGCATAAAATAAGTGTAGCAGAAATATTAGTAATAGATTACCTCTTAAATAAAAATTGACTGATAAAGATTTAGCAAGTGTACTGTTCTGTGGCTTTAAATCAAACTGGGTAAACTGTATGTCTAGTCCGGGTGAGTGCTGGAACGCAGCCAGGCATTGAGGACACTGACTACCTCAGTAAAAAAAAAACTCTTGAAGTATCTGATAGTGGTGGCATGGATGCTCTTGTACCATCTTCCAGATGGAGGGAGTGAAGAGTCGATTAGGTAGGGGAGAGGGCTTGTCTACAATGCTGCTGTTTGTCCAGAACACATCTGGTGAAGATGGTTGGTAGAGCGACTCCGGTGATATTTTCATGTGTTTTCAAAATTCGATGTGGGGTCTTGTGGTTGGTGACTGTGCAGGTTCTATGCCACACAATCAGACAGCGGTTCAGGACCCTCTATGTTGTCCAATAGAGGTTATGATGTGGAGGAAATATAGGAAATCAAACGGAAATCCAAGAAGGCATTTCCTAATTTCACTAAAAAAGAAGATCTGCTATGATCCATCTTCCTCTGGTGCATTCAACACTATCACTCCACAGCATATAACATGACAACATCTAAGAGTGTAGATCACCTTCCTCTGCAACTGCACCCTGCATTTCTAACTGGGAGATGCAACTCCACTGTCAGTACAACCATGCTGTAACATTTGTGGAGGCCACTTGAGACAAAAATATATATTTTTAATGCTGGAATATATGTCAGCCTGATGAAAGCTTGTGGAAGAAAAAAAAAAACACATTGAATTTAAAGCCGCATAAGCTTTATTGCTTGGCTACACATCCTTAATCTTTTTATCTTTGCTAATAATATTATGCAATAACAGAATGAAATAAACAAGCTCTCTTTGCAAGAGAAAGGTAAATTGTATCTTTGAAACAGAGTAATAAATCAAATACATCCACTGTATTTTAATTACAGATGTTGATTAGTCCATGGAATACATTTAACTGTGGAACGTGACTAAAAAGTATTATAAACCCAAACATAGCTTAAGAGGAAGCAGGTCCAACTTATATCAAACCTGTTTTTTAATACAAGCTAAATTTTAAACAATCTCATCACCTCATGGTATGCACATTAATATCATATGTAGAATTTCTTATCCTAGTGGCGATTGTAGTGTATTATTGTAATAAAGTCGGACTGACACATGAAGGTAAGTTTTCAAGATGAGCAAGTTTTATTCACAAATGAGGATGAGCATGGTAGAATCAAGCTGCAGCAGTGAATGACGGTGAAATGTAAACACCGTACTTTTAGCAGAGATCGATACGTTGATTGAGTCCTTCCCTGTTGTGCCCTGGGAAAGGATTATTGCGTCAGTGAGTTGGAGTCACTGGCGAGTCGGCAAGGAAGTATGCACACACACCGAGCCACGCGGATGACAACGAGGGAAATTCATCGGATATACTCCTGAGGAAGACACAGAAATCAGATCAGTAGTTTTAGAGGTAAGAAATTTGAGCCTTACTTTCTTAGCGATTCGGTCCACTTTCGTTCATATGAGCCCGGACAATGACTGCTGTGCGTTGTGCGCTTTTAAGGGGTTTCTCCCGAATTATATCAGGAGGCGAAGATTCGTATTCAGGAGATGGGGGGCGTGGTGTTTGGCTTTCTTCGGAACCTGGCCCGACTGTGACATTACCGCCTCCTCCACGACCCGCTCCTGAGGGTCGACCCCTCTGCCGTCGTGGTGGTCTACCTCTTCCTCTTGGTGCTGAGCGGTCTGGATGGGTGCGATGGAACTCCTCTAACAGAGTGGTGTCAAGGATGTCATCTCGGGGCACCCATGATCTCTCCTCTACGGACCGTATCCCCCCCAGTTGACTAGATACTCCAGGCGACCACCATGGTGGCGGGAATTCAGAATCTCTTCAGACTTGATAAATGGTACCTTCATCTACTATAATTGGAGGATGAGGAGTTTCTTCTTCGGGTCCAGGTTCTATGGATGAGAGGACAGGGTTATGATATTTTTTCAGCAGAGATACATGGAAAGTGGGGTGAATACGATATTGTGAAGGTAGTTGTAGTTTATATATGACCGGTTTTACCTGCTCCAGAACTGTGAAAGGACCGACATACCTGGGGTTGAGCTTCTTACATGGTTGACGTAAGCGAATGTCTCAAGTCGATAGCCATACCTTGTCTCCCCAATGGAATGATAGTGCTGTGGACCGACGTCTATCCGTGTTGGTTTGAAACCTGTACGTTGTAGGTGGTGATGGGCTTCCTCCCAGACTCACTCTCTCTAAACCAACTGTCGACTGCCAGGAGATCAGATGATTCCCCATTCCAGGGGAATAATGGAGGTTGATAACCTAGGACACACTGGAACAGGGTAAGACCGGTAGTTGATTGTCAAAGAGAGTTTTGGGCATATTCGGCCCAACCAAGGAACTGGTTCCAGGAGTTCTGATGGCCATGGCAGAAGGTTATTAGGAACCGTCCAATCTCCTGGATCTTTTGTTCAGTTTGTCCATTGGTTTGGAGATGGTATGCTGATGATAGGCTCACTGTCACCCATAGGAGTCGAAAAAATAAAACCATGCCATACATGTGAGATGAATTATAGGCCTCGGTCAGAGACAGTATCGGAAAACTTTATTGAAAAGGAGCTCGGCTGTTTCCATTGTGGAAGGGAGGCCTCGAAGAGGAATTAATCGACAACATTTTGAAAATCGGTCCACGATAACGAGGATGCAGGTATGACCATCAGAGTCGGGTAGGTCTGTAATTAAATCTACACCGCTGTGCGACCATGGGTGGTGTGGTAGGGGCAGAGGCATGAGTTTCCCGGTAGGTAAATGTCACGGATTTTTTGACATGGCGCACTCCGCACATCCAATAACATGCCTCCTTACTTCACTCTCCATATTGGGCCACCAAAAGCGCTCCTGTAGGAGTGAGAGCATGTGTTCTATTCTAGAATGCCCAGTACCCAGTGATGAGTGGATGGAGTGAATGAGTTGCGTACGGTCCTGTTCAGGTATGAATCGGCGATCTGGTGAACAATTTGGGTGAGTGACTGGAGCAGGTTCTTACACTGACCGAGGATGTTCCCACTGGAAGGGGTTAACAAAGAACTTCTCTGGGAGTACAGAAACGGTTTCTTCATTGTGGATGTTGTTGGAGTGTAATCGTGAAAGGGCGTCAGCTTTTGTGTTCTTTGGCCCTGGACGATAGGAGATCTTAAAGTTAAATCGGGAAAAGAACATTGCCCACCATGCCTGTGATTCTATGATCAGTTTTTTATGATCGGTTAGGACAAGAAACTGGTGATTCGCACCCTGCAACCAATGTCTTCATTCATCCAGAGCCATCTTGATAGCCAGCAGTTCATGGTCTCCTATGTCGTAATTTGTTTTGGTTGGAGTGAATTTTCTGGAAAAGAATGCACATGGATGAAGTATTATGGGCTCTTCTTGTTGTTGGGAGAGGATGGCTCCCACTCCGTTTGTAGAGGTGTCCACTTCAACCACGAAGGGAAGGTCAGGGTTGGGATGAGCGAGGATTGGTGCAGAAACCAAAGTCTGTTTTAGTCTCTGGAACGCCTCAGTGGCTTCAGGGGTCCATTTCAGAGCTCTGGGTTTTCCTCGTAGCAGGGAAGTGCTCAGCCTCCCTCACTCTCAACACTGGAGCCCCACAGGGTTGTGTTCTGAGCCCCCTGCTGTGCTCTTTGTACACGCACAACTGTGTGGCCACTACCAGCTCCACCACCATCATTAAGTTTGCTGACGACACTGTCGTGGTGGGCCTGATCTCTGACAATGATGAGACGGCCTACCTGAAGGAGATTGGAAATCTGGAGAACTGGTGCCAGAGGAACAACCTTCTTCTAAATGTCAGTAAGACAAAGGAGCTGATAGTGGACTTCAGCACTAAGCAGGAAAGGAACTACCAGACCCCCGTCATCAACCAGTGGAGAGAGTGGACAGCTTCAAGTACCTCACGCAGGACCTGTCATGGTCCTGTCACATCAACACCATGGTGAAAAAGGCCCGACAGCGTCTCTACCACCTCAGACGCCTGAGAGACTTTAGACAACCCTCTAAGGTGCTCAGGAACTTTTACTCCTGCACCATAGAGAGCATCCTGACGGGAAACATCGCAACCTGGTTAGGGAATAGCACCATGCAGGACAGACGAGCCCTACAGAGGGTGGTGCGATCATCTGAGCGCATCATCCGAACCCTGACCTGCACTCTATCTACAGCAAGCGGTGCTGAACCAAGGCCAGGAAGATCATGAAGGACCTCAGCCACCACAGCAATGGACTGTTCTCTCTGTTGCGGTCTGGAAAGTGCTTCCGCTCCCTCAAAACCAATACAGAGAGACTGAGGAGGAGCTTCTTCCCGCAGGCGATACGGTCTCTCAATCAAACCAATACACTGGACTAAAACACCTCTGCATTTTTTGCACACCTCACAAAATGGACAATTATAGCAAACGCACATTTGCACATATATGCACATTTGCACACTTCAAGGACTTTTTCACATTTCCCCTTATCTCATTTTCATTAAAACTACTGCAATATTTGTACAGACATAAGTTTTTATAAGTTGTTATATTTTTATATTTTTATATTTCCTATATATTTTTGAAATTTTTTGTATCTGGCATCTTGTTTTATAGTTTAACTACCCTTTTTTTCATTCTATTTCACTATTTATTTCCTTATTTCCTTATTTAAGGTCACAGGCATCACTGCATTTCACTGCATATCGTACTGTGTATGACTGTAAATGTGACAAATAAAATTTGAATTTGAATTTGGACTGGCAGTAATACTGTAGTTTATGATGAACCTTCGATAAAAATTGGCAATGCCGAGAAACCGTTGTTGTTATTTGATATTCGTGGGTTGTGGCCAGTTCGAAATGGCGGATACCTTCTCCTTATCCATCTTTACCCCGTCTTGGTAAAT
This sequence comes from Clarias magur, assembly GCA_013621035.1. Classification (NCBI taxonomy): domain Eukaryota; kingdom Metazoa; phylum Chordata; class Actinopteri; order Siluriformes; family Clariidae; genus Clarias; species Clarias magur. The sequence goes on along the minus strand of QNUK01001109.1, from coordinate 2,261 downwards.
GACATATCCTAGAAATTTGACAGATGACTGGTGGAAAGTACACTTTTCGGCATTAAGATACAAGTGGAAGTATCTTCGTGACGTGGATGTCGTGTTCCTGAACCTGGCTCGACTGTGACAATTATATATTAATTTCTTAGTAAATTAGCTGCATTAAAATAGAGAAAAATGGCATGTATTTAGAGTGACAAATCTATAGTGGCTTTTATAGTGGCTAATTCAAAGGAACAAACAAGCCAATATGTATTGTGTAAACTAATATATACATTTCTTTACAATTATGTGATCTTGCATATCTTCCATATAGATACATAAAGATAATTACATGTATAAGTATTATCACATGGAATATGCATAAGAACCTGTCCAAATAAAGAAAGTAATTGTTTTTCTCAATGCATGTGGGATAGATTTTTTGTCCTCTAGCGTATGGTTTGTTTCTGATTCATGAAGAGCAATTGAAATAGATTTTCCCAGTGTACAATTATACACCAAATGAGCAATGCTTCTTCAGCCTGGTTTGACACATGGGTGATTAGTTCAAATGATCTCAAATACAATTGGGTGTAACAGTTTGAATACCCTCAAGGAATCTTACAAACCATAATTTCATACATACTATATAGTGGTATATTGTACAAATATAGTGGTATATTGCACAAGGTTGGATTTATTTACTACATACCTTTTGCCATTATGTAATTAGGTAGCAACAACAACAGTTGTTATTTCCAGACACAAAGGTCATCTGTTCTAAAATAGTTATTTTAAGAACTTTTAAGGGCATTTGCAAAATCTCTCAAATACCATGATGACACTGCCTCTCATAAAAACCATCCCAGGAAGGTAAGAAAAAAACTTACCTCTTAGAGTTGCCAGCCTCAAAAATCACCCATTTACAACATTTTAATATCAACTGTTCAAAGCAGATATAGCATTTAAATTGGTTACAATGATAGTTGACATACATAACACACCATTAAAACATGGACTTCTGTTTTGTACATCAGTTGTAATACAGAGTTACAGCATTTATTTATTTATATTAAATAAATAATTTAAACCTGTTGTCCTCATTAGAAGACACATTATATCATTTCTAATTGGTAAGAGGGTGTATTCAGTAATAAGTTTTATATAATTAGGTAGGGTCTCTTTGAACAAGGTTCAATCTATAAGTAAGAAAAAGCATGAAAAGTTCAGATTTGACTTTCTGCTTTTAATTGCTGCTATACTGTAATTATATGCTGTATGGAACAGAATTATAAATCAAATCAACACAAATACAAATAAAGCATGGCTATAAGTATGGTAATAACTAGAAAGCTGCAACTGCTGATCCATAAAGAAACAGTAATGTAAATGAGCAACAGACAAATGACAAAACGTTATTTAATATTACATTACTCAAATAAGAACATAATATTAGCAGGGAAGACATTTACATTTTTATGTAAGGCTGAGAGGAGGCTGTTAAAATTCAACATGGCAAAGCGCATCATAAACCTTTCAGGAGAATCCATACATCATCTGCTCTCTATAGATAACTCAAATGTCTCTCTGAAAGGATCCAACATCTACTTCCATATGTGATGCCATATTTGGGATGAATGACAACATACTATCATGTGCTGTTTTTTTCCTCAGTAAAGTCATAACTCAAAGACAATAGGGTTATATATAACAATATGGTTAATGCTTGGAAACAAAAACATGATCGGGGGGAAGAAAACGTCTCGGGTTACTTAGCTGTAACCCTGTTCCCTGATAAAGCAGGAATGAGATGCTGCATGAAAACGCTATGAGAACATCTCTTTGTTCTCCGGTTGTGAAGCCTGTGTGTATCAAAATGGTGAATACTTCAGCTTATAACCTCAGTCAGGTGACGTCACCCGATAAGGTGCACCTCCAGGCATTGAAGCGCAGCATCTCAGGGAACAGGGTTACAGCTAAGTAACCCAAGACGTTCCCTTTCAAAAGCTACACTCGATGCTGTGTGAAAACGCTATGGGAACGGGAATATGAACGCCGCCGCACTGCAAGTGTCTGGACCCCCATGTTGTGTAGCGTGTGTGCACAATAGCCAAGTAGGTCTCAGACCTAGCTCTGGGATGCTGATTCAAGGATCCGTGAGCTCGGAGTAGCATTGACATCCAGACTATCAAATCTAACAAACGTGTGCGGAGAGGACCAGCCTGCCGCATCACACACCTGCTGCAAGTGGACGCCTCTTGTCAGAGCAATTGAGGTAATCCCCTTGG
>QNUK01001108.1:112500-118510 GCA_013621035.1 Clarias magur | reverse complement strand
CTTTTTTTAATGAACATATGTGTAACGGGTGCTGTACGTGGGTAGAAGAAGAGGCATATCTGCAGAGGTGACGTGCGGGTGAAAGTCTTTTGATGAGTACAAACACAAGGGAAACAGAACGGGAACTTAACCAGGAGATAAACAACACATGACAGACCAAACAGGAGACAAACCATATGTGACAGACTAGGAGATAACATGAGGCTAGGGGCTACACAAAGGCTAGGGCTAACAAAGGCCTAGGAGCTAACAAAAGGGCTAGGAGCTAACAAAAGGGCTAGGAAAAACATGGAGCTAGGAAAATATACATAGGACTAAGAGAATAAACAGAACTTCACAGGGAAACAAACAAACCACTTAACTTGAGACAGTAAAAACCAAAATGAACAGTAACCCAAATCAAACAGATGCAAGACCTAGACTGGTGAAACTCAAGAACATTTATAATCAAACTAATGAGCAACCTCGGTTCAGGTGAGCGCTCCCATCACCTGAGCGAGGTACATTCTGGGACATGGAGTTTTTCTGGGGAGGCCTGTGGCTTAGTGGTTAGCACTGTCGCCTTGCACCTTCAGGGTCCAGGTTCGAATCTCAGCCAGGTTCAATTCCAGGCTCTGTGTACAGTACATACACCCATATTACAAAGTTTTTACAGTAACACACGCACACACATTAGCCCTGCATAGTGTGTGATATGTGCAGGTTGTGCGGTGCAACCGAGAGGCGAGGGCCCTCTTGTTCCCTTTCAAAAGCTACACTCGATGCTGCGTGAAAACGCTATGCGAACATCTCTTTGTTGCCCGGTTGTGAAGCCTGTGCATGTCAAAACCGCCAAATATCTTCGGCTTATAACCTCTGCCAGGCATGACATCACCGAATAAGGTGCACCTGCAGGTTATAAGTAGGAGTGAACCGGAAACATCCTCAGATCTTTTTGTCTTCAGGCCCGCTTTGTGTTTGCGTGTGCATGTGCAAGCCATAACGAAAGCAAAAATAAAAAGGAAAATAACAGCATTAACTCACCGATATGGCGGAGTTGCTTAAGAGATGTGTGCCTCCATGCGATAGATCTCTTTTGCAGGGTGATCTTCATGAATTTTGTCTCGAGTGCTTGGGGGAAGAACACACTCGCCTCGGGCTTCAGGGAGACTGTGAGTACTGTGATCTTCTCCCTATTAAGGTGCTTCACGCGCGGCTCGCTTTCTTTAAAGAGAAACCGCGAGCCGCGGCGCATTCCTGGGGCTCGCGTGCTGATCTGGCAGACGTGCACGAGATGGAATTTCCAATTTCTCCCTCGCTCTCTCCGGATCAGGAAGTTTTAGCTTCCGCTTCGCAAGCGCGCTCCGGCGCCTCTTGTGAAGGAGCGGTGGAATCCTCCTCTCCCACTTCCATGGAAGTAGCCTCCTCACAACGCTCCTCCAGTGCTGACAGAGTTTTTGAGGAATTATTAGAGGTTATAATGCGTGCGGTAGAGCGATTGCATATCGACTGGCCGCAGCAGCGAGATTCCCCCAAGTGTTCGAGATTGAACGACAGGTTTCTGTCGGGTGGCCGGGGGGAGGAGCCTCAACGTCTCTCCCTCCCCTTCTTTGGTGACATCCATGATGAATTAACTCTTTCATAGAGCAAGCCGTATTCATCGCGTGTTTTTGTGCCATCGACTTCGGCTTATTCGAATATCATTGATGTGAAAGCACACGGTTATATGATGAAGAGATAGAAGAGACGCTTGCGGGCTATCTCTCTCTTGGGACATCATCATCCCTGAAAAAGCCTACTCTCCCCTCCAAGCCGTGCAGATTGACATCTGCTTTGGTGGGTAAAGCTTTTCAGGCAGCAGGACAGGCTGGCGCTTCACTGCACACCATGGTGGTTTTGCAGGCTTACCAGGCTGACCTGCTGAAGGACCTGAGCACCGACAGGGTTATTGATGATACGAGCCACAGACCTGTCTCTCCGTGCAACCAAGCAGACGGCCCATGCTGTGGGCCGTTCTATGGCTGCCATGGTTTCCACGGAGAGGCATCTGTGGCTGAACCTCACGGGCATCAAGGATAAGGATCGTGCTGTCATCCTCGATGCCCCTGTCTCGCCTTCCGGCCTTTTTGCTGTTAATTCCGTTGCCACTAGGTTTCAGGAGGCGAAGCTATATGTACAGGCCTTTGGGAGGTTCCTTCCCCGCCGTGCTCAAGAACCGGGACCGTCGGCCACCCGGCGACGGCCAGGTCAGGCCCCTATCAGGCGTGAGGTGCAGAAGGAGAGCGTGACCAGCCGCGCACCATAAAGACTGGGGTGGGGCTCGCCGCTCTTCTCAAAAATCTGCTTTGAAAAGACCAGATCTGAGGAGCTTCCTCTCTTCAAAGAAGAAGCCATGAGGTTCGTGCGCCTGGGGCTGTGGGGGTGTCTCCCCCCAGGGAGGGGCACCTGCATTTTCATCACAAAACAGGGCCCCTTCCCTGGCACTCCCGGGAGGCGGTGTTCAATCCCCGCCACCACTGGTGTTTCGGGGAGCGCCGGTCTCCAACGAAGAGTTGGGTGTTCGGGTATCTCCTGCCATACTTCAGGATACCCGACACCTAACACCCCCCCATCCAGCCGAAGTGTCAAAGCACGTGCCCCTTTCGGAGAAGCTGGCAGCGTGGAAACTACTGCCAGGCGTATCTCCTTGGGTACAAAGCTACAGGATTCAGTTTGGACATCGTCCTCCGCGTTTCAACGGCGTGGTCTCCACTTCCGTGAAACCGGATCGAGCACATCTGCTGGCCCAGGAGTTACAGACTCTGCTAGGCAAAGGGGTCATAGAACATGTTCCCCTCCCAGACAGAGAGTCGGGCTACTACAGTCGGTACTTTTTGGTGCCCAAGAGAGGGGGAGGGCGGGGGGGGGGAGGTTGCATCCGATCTTGGATCTTCGCGGCTTGAACCGCTATCTCAGGAAATCCAAATTCAAAATGTTGACTGTCAAAAGTCTCACGGATGTATATTTCCATATAGAAATATTGCCACAGCACAGGAAGTTCCTGAGGTTCGCTTTTGGGGGCGAAGCTTACCAGTATCGGGTCCTTTCATTTGGCCTAGCTCTGTCACCCCGCAAATATACAAAATGCATGGATGCAGCTCTGGCTCCTTTATGACTCCAGGGCATCCGTATTTTGAATTACATAGACGACTGGCTGATTCTGGCCCAGTCTCAGGAGCTAGCGCTTCGACATCGGGATGTCGTCCTAGCCCATCTTCATTCTTTAGAATTGAGACTCAACGCCACGTTCTCCTTCCTGTTCAGAGGACAACATATTTGGGTGTGACATGGGATTCGGTCACAATGCGGGCACAGTTGTCTCCTGCTCGTGTCGAATCCATTCTCAACACCTTGAAGGAAATCAAGCTAGGCCAGAAGGTCACTGTTCATCACTTTCAGAAATCTTTAGGCCTCATGGCAGCTGCGTCCACGGTGATACCTTTGGGCCTTCTGCACATGAGAGCGTTTCAGCTGTGGCTAAGAGCCAGGGTGTCATTCAAGGGCCAACCCCCAGAGGCTAATAAGGGTTACATGCCGGGGGCTTCATACCCTTTCTATGTAGTTCAGACCCCGGTTTCTGACTTTGGGTCCCACTCTAGGTCCGTCTTGTCGTCGCAAGATGCCAACGACAGACGCTTCCCTCACGGGCTGGGGTGCGGTCTTGGATGGCCGTCCAGCACAAGGGAGCTGGAGAGGTCATCTTCTCGCGCGGCACATCGATTGCCTTGAAATGATGGCTCTGTTTCTGGCCCTGAAACACTTCCCCCAGCAGTTGAGAGGCTACCATGTCCTAGTGCGGGTGGACAGCACTGCGGTAGTCTCGTACATAAATCACCAGGGTGGACTGTGCTTGCGCCGCTTGAACAAGCTAGCGCACCTGGTTCTGCTTTGGGCACAGGAGAAGTTCCTGTCCCTCAGGGCGATTTACATTCCAGGGCATATGAATGTAGGAGCAGACTTGCTATCCAGACAAGCTGTTAAACATGGGGAATGGAAACTCCACCCCGAAGTAGTCAGACAAATCTGGGAAAGATTTTATGTAGCAGAGGTGGACCTCTTTGCCTCACAAGAGGCAGCACAATGTCCCCTTTACTACTCTCTGACTCCTCCAGCTCCCCTGGGTCTGGACGCAATGGCCCACACGTGGCCCAGATTACGCCTTTATGCATTTCCACCTATAGTTCTGCTCCCAGGACTCCTGGCGAGGGTCCGTCAACAGGGTTTGCGCCTCTTATTGATAGCGCCCCATTGGCCAACCAGAGTGTGGTTCTCGGATCTAATATCTCTCCTTGATGGCTCACCCTGGGTGATTCCAGTGAGGAGCGATCTTCTGTCTCAAACGCAAGGGACAATACTTCATCCCCGGCCCGAGCTCTGGAACCTTCACGTTTGGCCCCTGAACGGGACCAACTAAGACATGCTGTGCTTTCAGCCAGCGTAATTGAAACCATTTTAAGTGCCAGGGCTCCCTCCCCTAGAAGAACTTATGCCCTCAAATGGAGTGTATTTGAAAATTGGTGCATGGCAAGACATGTAGACCCAGTTCACTGCCAGATTGTTTCAGTGCTGGAGTTTCTGCAAAAAAAGTTGTCCTCGGGCTTATGCCCTAGTACGCTCAGAACGTACGTATCCACTATTTCGGCTTGTCACGCTCTGAATGATGGGGTTTCTGTGGGCAAGCACCATTTAGTTGCCCATTTTATTTGTGGAGCTAAACGGTTGAAGCCACCCACTAGAGCGACGGTCCCTTCATGGGACTTAACTATCAGCCTATCGTACTCGAAGGCCTGGCCGACACCCCTTTCGAACCACTAGAGTCAGTGCCTGTCAGGCTTCTGTCTCTTAAGATGGTTTTTCTTATGGCTATTACTTCTTTCAAGAGGATTGGGGATCTGCAGGCTCTGTCAGTCTCCCCATCCTGCCTAGACTTTGCCCCTGGGCTAGTCAAAGCTATTCTGATCCTCACCCGAACTATCTTCCCAAAATTCCATTCTCGACCATGCACCCAGTTGTACTTGCCTTCTGTCCTCCGCCTTTCATAGCTCCGGAGCAGGAAAGACTTCACTCACTGTGCCCAGTATATGCTCTTCGGATTTACATCCACTGCACTAGCCAGTGGCGTAAGTCAGAGCAGCTCATTATTTGCCATGGGGGTCGCAACCGGGGGGGGGGGAGGGTGACGTCGCACATTCGGTGACGTCATGCCTGGCAGAGGTTATAAGCTGAAGGTATTCGGCGGTTTTGACATGCACAGGCTTCACAACCGGGCAACAAAGAGATGTTCCCATAGCATTTCACGCAGCATCTCGTTCCTGCTTTATCAGGGAACAGGGTTACAGCCAAGTAACCCGAGACGTTTTCCTTAAGATTATTATTTTTTTTTCCACCCTTTTGGACTTTTCGGGGGTCTTAACATGCTCAAAAACTCATGAAACCTGGTAGACAGGTTGGAATCTGCTGCCATCAGGATGCTGAGAGTCTCGTGGCCCGGGGCCCAAAGGGGCCCCCACACGAGATTTTGCTGCCTAGCTCATACACACTTTCACGTAGGCACACGAAACTCGGCACACATTTAGAGCTCATCGAGCCAAACAACTTTCGCGCTGCATGTCCTGGCCTCAACTCAACAGGAGGCCGGTTATTTTAGATCGTTCGCAAAAACGCACCCAATGGATTTTGATATACTCCTCCTAGGGAAATTATACAATCGCTACCAAACTGGGCCAAAGAGATCGAAAGACATTGAGGATGCAAAATTGCGGACGGATTTTCAATATCTCAAATGGGTCAGCCGTGATAATGTCTTAAACGTACGCCGAAAAAAGATTAATAACTTTGTGTGTGGCATTATATTGAGTGACATTATATTCAGTGACACCTTCTGTGACATCACACACACACACACACACACACACAAACACACACACACACACACACACACACACACACACACACTAATGCACTCAACAAATATTTAGGGCCCAAACTGACA
>QNUK01001108.1:35000-110000 GCA_013621035.1 Clarias magur | reverse complement strand
AGCCACGTTTTCTTTGGTGCCGTTCTTTGGATTCTCCACAGGGTCGGCCGATCACACCAGAGGAGTTTGTGTGGTAAACGGCTGCCGTCCATTCTGCAGACGTGGCCAAACCATCGTAGTTGTTTTTGCTGGATTTGTTCCTCGATTGGTGGCTATTGCTCACATCGGCGCCGAATTTCCTCATTTCGAATGCGGTCGCGGAGTGAGATGTGTAGGATTTGTTGAAGGCATCGCATTTGGAAGACTTCGAGTTTGATGAGGTCTTGTTTGAGTAGTGTCCATGTCTCTGATCCATAGAGGGCAATTGGCAGAATCACAGAGTCCTAAAGAGTCGGATCTTGGTCTTGTTGGTTATGTTGGTTTGCTTCCACAGACACCACTTCAGAGAAGCAAATGCCGTGGTAGCTTGACCAATTCGACTGTGGACCTCTACTGTAGAAACCACTTTCTTCTCCTGGACCAGCGACCTGAGGTATTTGAATTGTTGGACCTGCTCAATCTGCACACCATCGAATTGCACGCGACCCATCCGTTGTCAGCACTTTCGTTTTGTCCGTGTTAATTTTCAATCCATATAATTGGGCGACGTTGGTGATGTTGTAGAAAATGTCCATGGCCGCCGTGTCGTCGTCCTCACCGTACTGGATTCCTTGTCTGCCTTTGAAGACTTTTCTCATGATGGCGATGGCGACAATGTTGAAGAGCAGAGGGGAGGTGACATCTCCCTGACGGACACCAGTTCTGATGGTAAACTCTTCCGATAGTTCGTTTCGGATGTGTACTTGACTGGAGGACCCGGCATAGCTTTCCTGAAGGAGCTTGATGACTTTCGGAGGTACATGCTCGGTCTCCAATGCCTACCACAGTGCTGGCCAGTGGACGCAGTCAAAGGCAGATCGAAAGTCGATGTAGACGATGACTGCCCTTTTCTCGCATTGGATTCTTTCCTCCATCAGTTGACGGAGAGTAAAGATCTGGTCACTGCAACCACGGTTTGGCCTGAATCCAGCTTGCTCCTCCCGGCTTGTCTGTTCGTGGTATCGCTGCAGCCGTGATTGGATGATTTTCATGAAGATCTTTCCAATGGACAGCAAGCTTATGCCTCGATAATTCTTGCAGTCTCGGCTGTCGCCTTTTTTGTATGGGCACAATTGTGGCCTTCTTCCATGCTCGTGGTATTTGTTCCATGCGCCAGATATTTCGAATGAGCAGGAGCAGTCGGTGGAGTAATAGATCCCCGCCAACCTTGATCGCTTTGGCCGTGACCTGGTCCTGCCCTGGTGCCTTGCCAGTTTTCAGAGTACGGACGGCTGTCCGGACCTCGTCCAAAGTTCGCTCAGTGTCAGACATGTCAACCTCTGGTGGGCCGATGCGCGGCGGCTCCGATTGTGGTCCTTGTGGAGGAATGTGGTGTACAGCTCCTCAAAGAATTGTCTCCATCTTTGAAGGCGCTCGGTCGGCGATCGCACAAAGGTACCATCAGCATTTCGGATGTTGTCATTCGTTGACTTAACTTTTCCACTCGTCGTCGAAGAGTCCGGTAGAGCGTGTGGTATTCGTGTTTGGAGGCTGCCTGTACCAAGTCGGCCGCCACTTGGTTCCAGTAGGCCTCTCTCTCTTCTTTCATTCGACGACGAATTGCTTGGTTGAGCTGCCGATATCGTTCGAAATTCAGCAGTTTGACTCGCTTTCGTTCAGTCACCAATTCCAGGCATTCATCGGATATCCACGACTGTGTTCGATGGTGAGTTGGTGGACACACTTCCTTTGCGGAGTCCATGATCGTGCTTGATATTTGCCTTTCTTCAAGGTCGACATCCTCTGATTGTGCTAGGGCCGCGAAATGTTTGGCTAGCTCAAGTTGGAATTCGGCCTTTCGGACAGGGTCATTCCAATCCAATCCAATCCAGCTTGAAAGGAGGACGAGATTTACGTTTGGGCCGTTGCAGCCGAAGTTGGAACTTGGCATGCACAAGGTAGTGATCCGATCCACAATCTGGTCCACGCTTCGAGCGGACATCCTTGAGTGACGATAAGAACCGGGAGTTGATCAAGATGTAGTCTAAGATAGCCAAGTCCTTGCCAGCTGGATTTCGCCACGTGAGTTGATGTTTCAGGGGATGCTGGAAGTGGCTGTTTCCCACAAGGAGGTTGTTGGTGCTGGCAAAGGATAGAAGGCGCGTTTCATTGTTGTTGATCTCTCTGTGTCCAAACCGGCCCATCGTGTCCTCCCATCCTGTTCGATCTGGGCGTTAAAGTCGCCCGCCAGGATGGTCACATTGGTCCATGGGAGGGAGTCCAGCGTTTGCTGGAGTTGGTTGTTGAAATCGTCCTTGACTTGGTCCGGACTGGTCTCGGTTGGGGCATAAACGGAGATAATGTGGGTTTTGACAGTGCCGTTGATGGTGAGGACTCAACAGGAGGCCGGTTATTTTGTGTCATTCGCAAAAATGCACCTGATGGATTTTGATATACTCCTCCTAGGAAAATTATACAATCGCTACCAAAGTGGGCCAAAGAGATCTAAAGATATTGAGGATGCAAAATTGCGGAGGGATTATTGATATCTCAAACAGGTCAGCCGTGATAATTTCTTAAACGTACGCCAAAAAATTATTAATAACTTTCTGTGTGGCATTATATTGAGTGACATTATATTCAGTGACACTTTCTGTGACATCACGTTCAGTGACATCAATTCAGGAACATCATAGTGTGAGGCTTTTCTTCCAGCACCTGCGACCTATTGTACACACATACACATCACAAATGTTAACACACACACACACACACACACACACACACATCACTAAAGTTAATACACACAGACACACACACCATAAATACACAAACAAGCACAAATACATTAACTCGTCACACACAGACTGCCACATCCACACGTCACACACCTCTCTCCCTCACTCTCACACACACTAACCCTCACACACAAACACATCACACACACACAAACACACACACACACACACACACATCACTAATGTTAATAGGCACAGACTCACACACCATACACACAAACAAGCACAAAAACACAAACAAGCACAGAACACAAGCATTCACAAAAACACACTCACACATCACACACATGCACACATACACACATACATACACCCATATTACAAATGTTTACACTCATGCACACAAACATCTCTCACGACACACACACCATACACACACACACACATTAGCCCTGTATAGTGTGTGATGTGTGCAGGTTGTGCGGTGCAACCGAGTGGCGATGGCTTTTTCGAGGTCTTAACACACTCGAATAATACAGGTTGTGCGGTGTGCCCGAGATGGCAATGGCACAGGGTGCTTGGGCCCGTCATCGCTGCTTGCAACTATGTTTTTGTTTTGCATTTGCTCGGCTATATTAACTTTGCTTTACATTTGCTTTGCTTGCATTTGCTTTGTATTAACTTTGCATTTGCTTTGTATTATGAGTACTGCTACTTGTCAGGGATAACCCCTAGAGGGCGCCAAAGCGCCCTTTGTTTTGGTTTGTAGTTCCTTTTGTTTAAACTTCTGTTCCCATGGGGCAACTCGGTCAGGTGACCAGGGGGCACTCACCTGAGCCGAGTTGGTGATTAGTTTTATTATAAATAGTTTGGTTTCTTTGAGTTTCTTGTCTTGTGTCTGTTGATTTACCTCGTTAATGTCTGTGTTTAGTTCGTGGTTATTCTATACGTGTTTTAGTTTCAGTTTCATTTAAAGTATATCTGTTTTGTTAATTTCCATGTTTTTATGTTTATAATCAATAAACATCGTTTCCCTGAACCACCTGGATCCTCTGCATTTATGCCTCGCACCCAGAAACGTGACAGAACGCAAGACCTTGAAATAGCAGAGGGGCCCCCCGGGAGATTCTTTTGGGGGGGGCAAGGATGTTTGAAGTTTGGGGAACCGACGCGGAGAGCAGGAGGAGAACCAAACGGCGTAGCGGCAGAAGAGCGGAGTGTGAGTGGGACGTGCAGCTGGGAGCAGCCTCCCAGAGTGTTTGGAGCAGCTTTCGGCGGCATTCGTGACCTGCGGGAGCAGGTGGCCAAGCTCCAAGGGCTGCTAGCACAGCTGCACCGCGGCGCTGAGCACAGCGAGCTGCCGCCGCTGCACCGCGACGAAGTGGAGGGCGAGCTTCCGACGCAGCATTGTGCCTTCGTGGACGGCGAGCTTCCGTCACTGCACTGTGCCTTCGTGGACGGCGAGCTTCCGTCACTGCACTGTGCCTTCGTGGACGGCGAGCTTCCAACGCAGCACAGTGCCTTCGTGATCAGCGAGCTTCCTCTTCCTCCGCCGCTGCCTTCATGCGCCGCCGAGGATAGCAAGCTTCCTCTTCTTCCTCCGCCGTCATGCGCCGCCGAGGATCACGAGCTCCATCCTCTTCCTCTGCCGTCGCGTTCATGCGCCGCCGAGCACAGCGAGCTTCCTCTTCCTCCGCCGCCGCCTTCATGCGCCGCTGAGGATCACGAGCTCCATCCTCTTCCTCCGCCGCCGCCTTCGTGCCGCTGAGGTCAACAAGCTTCCTCTTCCTCCGCCGCCGCCTTCATGCGCCGCTGAGGATCACGAGCTCCATCCTCTTCCTCTGCCGTCGCGTTCATACGCCGCCGAGGTCAGCGAGCTTCCTCTTCCTCCGCCTTCATACACCGCTGAGGTCAGCGAGCTGCCTCTTCCTCCGCCTTCATGCACCGCTGAGGTCAGCGAGCTGCCTCTTCCTCCTCTGCCGCCGCCGTCACACGCCGATGAGGATAACGAGCTTCCTCTTCCTCCGCCGCCGCCTTTATGCGCCGCCGAGGATCGCGAGCCTCCTCTTCCTCTGTCGCCGCCTTCATGCGCCGCCGAGGTCAGCGAGCCTCCTCTTCCTCCGCCGCCGCCGTCATGCGCCGCCGAGGACAGCGAGCTTCCTCTTCCTCCGCCGCCGCCGTCATGCGCCGCCGAGGACATCGAGCTTCCTCTCCCTCCGCCGCCCTGTGTCAATGAGGACGACGAGCATCCACTGCCTTCGCCGCCCTACGTCAACGAGGACGGCGAGCTTCCTCCGTCTCCGCCGCCCTACGTCAACGAGGATGGCGAGCTTCGTCCATCTCCACCACCCTGCTTCAACGGGGGCATGAAGCCACCTGGCCCACAGGACATAGGTGCCAGCCTGTGGGTGAGAGGGGCAGACATTGGACCCTGGGGGGGATGCCCTGGACCTCCTGTGGCGCCCCGGAGTTGCGCCCTTTGAGGGGGGGTTATGTCAGGGATAACCCCTAGAGGTTTCTTGAGTTTCTTGTCTTGCGTCTGTTAATTTGCCGTGGTTAATGTCTCTGAGTTTCGTGAGTGTTTGTATACATGTTTTAGTTTCAGTTATCATTTATAAAGTATGTTTGTTTTGTGTTTCCCCTGACTTTATGTTAAATAAACATCGTTTCCTTTAAAACCTGGATTCTCGTGCAATTATGCCTCGCACCCAGAAACGTGACACTACTTTTGTATTATTCTTGTTTATTTTTGCTCTACGGTTAGTGGGTAAATATATGGCATTATGCCTCACTGCTATGTTGCATGACTGCTCCTTTGTCGGCGGGTTGCTTTGCCATATTGCTGCTGTGCATGCATTTCTGGCTGAGAACTTGTTTTTAAATTGTAAGTTGTTCCTCTCTCTCTCTCCTTTCTATTTTGCTGGTTGTATTTATTTTAATTACATTTCCCAATCTTGTAGAGCTGTGAGCTAAAGTTGGTGGCAGTGTGACGTGTTGGGGGTTTGTTTCCCTTTCCTGTGTGCGTGTTGGTCACCCGCTTGTGCCGATTGTCACAGTGAATTGTGTGTGGGGGTGTGATTCACGTGTGTTTTAGGTGACTCTTGCTTGGATATTCATCCCCTTCTCTCTTTTAGTCTGCTATCCACTGGTAAGCTCCAGCTCCAATTTGATGATTGTATATTTTAATGTGCATCATTCTAAGTGTAGTATATTCTTGATGTTGCAACTGTTTTTACTATTGTTATAAATAAATTTTGAATTGCTATATTGTGTATGACTGTCTGTGAGTGAATAAACGTTTGTGTATGAAATCCACGCCTCTTGCCTGTTCAGTGAACGAACCAGGGTGCCTTAGTTAATTTAATAACTACGGTTGTTTATTTCCTTGGGTGCAATTTCCAAGGTGGCATAATTGGCTAGAGTTGTTAAATCAGGGGATCGGTGGAGTTTGAACCCCCTTGACCTCGCCACATTAGCATGGCAGGCTCAGAGAAGAGGTGCTGCCACAATGCAGTGACCCAGTCTATTGCTAGCGGGGTAATTGAACCACTGATCCGGGGGCATGAGTCGACTCTGGAATCAACTCGTGACCAGACTGAAACACGGAAGTGGCTTGCGCCTTGAGCCGCCCAAATACCTGCTCGAGGCACTCATTAATCCCATGCATCTCCAAAATTAATGTGGTTAGGGCTTCCTTGTTCTTATCAAGTACTCTCACTTGGCCCTCAACTATTTCTTGCATTGCTATTTCTTGGCTCTTTGGATGGGGCAATGTTTCTTGATGCAACTTACATCTTGATGCAACAGTCTTTGGTCCTGATAACTTACCGGTGCTACCTAATCATCCCATGAAGTGCACAGGTATTGCACTGATTGTGCTAACGGCGCTGTCCCCTGGCAACCAATTGAAACCCTTATGAAACCTGTGTCATGACATTTGCAACATGATTTTCCATTGGCTTGTATTTTTCAGTGCAGGAGAAATTATTATTCATGTTCTTCACATTGTTACGCTCCCACAAAGTTGGGACAGATGGTATAAGGTGTAGGTTATAGTGCTTATTTACAGAAAAATGAAGACACAAAGAAAACCCAGGTGAGAGAACATGGACAGTGCCAAAGGAATTAACAAAAAAGAAAATCAACTATGCTAGACCTCACTGCTAATCCAACAAAAACTATCTAACCACACTATGCTAAGCTGTCAGAAGTCAGAAATACAGGGGGTGGCACTCATCCTCCAACCTAGTGGGTTTAGACACTGAGAAAAACAATGTGATGTGATTTCTTCAACTAGTTAACACATGTCTCAGAGCTCATTCAGAGTGTCTGTGAATGCTCCAGCTGAAATACATCTAGTACATAAAAGAAAGGTATTGTCTGTACATTGGCCTGAACTCACTCTTTTATGTATGTCTTTGCCAGCACTTAGGTATTTGCCTGAAGTTAAACCTGCACTATAAAGATCATCAAATTGTTAAGTTATGAACAGTTATAAACCAGATTATGTCAGTATCTATTGCTTCCCCCCCCCACCCCTCAAGGTGGGCATGGCTACACCTGTCACTCAATAAATCCAATCAACCTTTCAAAGTTCACCATGTAGACAGAGTATCCAGAAGACATAGAAACTAACGTAATACAACTACAAGCCACCAACATTCTCAAGAAACAGAAACAAAAGCATGACACAGCATGGCTTACTCCTAAAAAAGGAAAGTGGACTATGAAAATTGAAATGTCCAAGATGAATAAACAGATCAATGTATGTTTATTCTTCCTAGGGGAAGTTTAAAACTAGGTTTCTTATATGTTCTGAAACCGTGGCACTAATAACAAGCAGTAAGATGAATCGCCACTATGAGATAAAACATGGGTTGTTAGAGCAAACCTATCCACAACAGTCCGAGGTAAGGGCATATAAAATACCTGGAGCCCAGTAAAATAAAACTAAGAGCCCAGTTTTAGGATAACTGTGGAAGTGAAGTGGGTTTTGAGGGCTAGAGATAGGATCACTGATGATCAGATTTTGTAATGTCTCTGTAAATAGTCCAGCTTGGAACAGGTAACTTTATGTATAATTGGTGTCTGTACAGCCAAATGAAGAGCATCACATACCAACTGTTGTGTATATTCTATTGCCATAGGCAAGCTGAAGTTGAAAACCTTTGTGACTGTTCCCATGACACCAAAATAGTATCTAGTATCTAACACTCAGCTCATGCTGAGTTTCTTAGTTTTATAGTTTATAGTAAGTTAATGTACCACAAAAAACAGCACTAACACTTGATGATGTGTTAGAAAATGGTTGCTGAGCAGGGTAGAGCCACTGGTGAACTGACTACTCTAGTAAGAGACCTACCACAGAAAAATGCTGGGGAGGGAAATTAAACCAGTGAGCAGCCAAGAACACAGGTTTATGGACAGAAAAGTGAGACACGTTGTGTAGAAATGTACTCGTAGGCACCATCCCGTAATGAAAAATCTTTTGTCGTGTCAAGACCACAAGACACTAGCTCCCTCGGTTGCAGTGAGCCAGGCAATGCGAAGGCAGACTTAAGGCCTACGCAAAAGTCAAACCAGTCACAGTCAGTTCCTTCAGGGTGCCAGAGGCAAATGATCTCTTGCTGAACTAAAAATAGGGGGAGTATAAATGTCTTGCTCTTTGAACTCGGGGAGCCAAGCCAGCACCATTGTTGAGTTTTTTTAGGGAGTACCAAGGTGGAGAAGACCAAGACATACAGTCAAAAAAGTCTTGACAAAAAGTAAACAATTAGTTGAAGATTACGGCGATTAATGGGTTGGACATACCCTACCTTGGTTATCTTGAATTAGATGTTGTGCACTTCTAGAATATTAGAATATAGAAGAACATTTTTTTAACTCACCTCCCTCATTTTTGTAGCAGAGGTTAGGGAAATGGCACACGTTCCCCAGCCCAATGGCAAAGCCCATACAGTACATGATGAAGTCCATAGGCCAGATCCATGTTTGTCTCTCTTGCCTCATTTTGTTATCCACGCTGATCAGATTAGAGGCCTCATGGCCCCCATTGGGAATGAGGTGGTCTTTCTTCTCCTCTGGTAGCGCCAACATGGGGTCCATGAACATGTCCACAGCAGGGAACTCTTCCCCATCTTAAACACACACAAAACACACACACACAGTCCTAGCCAGACAGGGAAATTCTTTATTATAAAACCTTTAATTGTATTATCAATATCAGGAGTTTTATTTAGTATTTAAAATGTAGCCTTCTTTCTGGCTTTTAATATTTTTTTCCTCAGTAAGGTTTCCTGGGAAGCCTGACTGAAGTGTGTTTGTCAAAAAAAATGTGGAAGCGAAAAAAATGTAAATGTATATCACTGTATTTATCACTTGTAAAACGGAAATACTTAAAGGTAAGCCTGAAGATTTGCATGGTAGGTATGTCCTGCAATACTCTCAGGCTGTAATAGGGGCCAGGAGTAGCATAGGTAGGGCATAGCGCCCACCACCAAATTGCAACTGTTGAGCCCATAACCCTCAACAGCCCAGATATATAATTAAATAAAATGGAAGTCACTCTGGACAAGGCTATAAATGATAGAGGACTTTATTAATCCCAAAGGGACATTTTATATATAAAATGTAAATAACAGGTGCAATGGTGCTGAATGCGTATTTATAGTGGGTGCTCCTTGCTCTTGCTAGCTCTAGTCAGTGTCATTCTTGTTGTTGTGATTGTTGTTTAAAGGCAGTTCACATACAAAAAGTGTCTCTTTCTTTTTGTTTAACTGCAATTGTAATCCAGTACCATCAATTGTAGGCCTTATTCTCCCTTATCGTTCTGGCTTCTTAAAGCCAATAAAACAAAAAGTCAAATGCTTCCCTAGTTTTGTCTTGTCTTGTCCTCTGCTTCTATTCAGCACTTCCACACACTTTCTTCTTTACATTTCCCCTCTAATTACCACTGCGGAGTCCTGCATCACTGCCACCTACAGTATAACCCTCACTCTCCTCCACCTTCCCTGTCCTTTAAAGCCAACTTTCCTGTGCAGTCTTCCTAAAAAAAAAAAACTTTCTTCCCATATTCCTTCACTCTCTAGTTCTTGGAGTTGTCATATCATATCTAGCCTGCCCTGCACGATATCAGCATATACTCGACAATACAGTATGAGTCATTGAGTCACTACAAATTACTATATTTCAGTGAGTAAACTGCTCAGTCCATTCTAGCGCCATCAGTAATGCATATCCACATACACTCAAGACACTCAACAATTTGAAATAGGTACTATAGGTATAGTTAATGAAGCACCAGTTTGCTCTGATTTCTGGTCTTTAGACCCATCTGTGAGTACCTGTATCTTTATATTTCTGGATGATATATCTATAGAATTTGCTGGGTCAGTTGTCTTATCAATACGGTATGTTTGCTCATTAGTAATTTCGAATCAACATCTGGTGTTTCTCTCCAGGAACCATCACCATATCGTGGTGGAGAGGTTTGCATGCCCTCTGACTTCGATATTGACCTTAACATTTACTTTTTTCCGTTACTTCTTTTTCCAAATCCACACCCTTGTTTTCCTGGATACCTGAATGGGCTGGGACCCACAGTAAAGAGATATATTCCCTTCTCTAACTATTCCTGAATTAGCTGTTGGGAGCTGTTGTCTGGAGCCATGTGCTCTTGTTAGAACCTCCCAAGGCAAATTAATCTCAGTCAAGGGGCCAGACTAAGAAAGGTTCTACCCATGAGGTTCTTGCAATACACACTAGCCAAGATGAACGAAGGCGAAATATGCTTGATGCTAGCTCTGTGATATATGCAAAGTTCGCGAAATGGAGAAAGAGGAAAAGGGCCATCATTGCAGTCTGCGCATATGCTTCATTTATTGTGTCCTCAACCATTCAGAGAAATGTCTGGGTACGAGATGTGTCAGGGTCGCTCTCTGGTGGCTTGCAATCAATCTGTTTGCATTGGTGCATCTGTTTTGGGATGAGCAGCGCCTCGGTGTGCCCGATTACGCCATTAAACCGGGAAGAAGTCGCAGTTTTAATGACGTACAGAACGCAATGCCTCAGAAAATCCGATCTGTCTGTATACATGACAATCACATTAACACATATCTGATTTATATCTGATATATTTCCACATATGAAGGAGGCCCGAAACCGATCTCGAAATATCGGAATGCATACGCTTTTTTCCTGTTTACATGGACATAGAAAATATCCGATACGTGTCACATATGAGCAAAAAATCGGAATTGGGTCACATTTAACTGACAATGTAAACGTAGCTTTAGAAAGGTTTAAACTACCCATGAAAAAAGAGGAGGGAGAAAGGTGACCCTGCCCAGAGGAAACCAGACGCCCATGTCTAGAGGCAGGCCTGGACAGTCAGCAAGCACCTGTTGGCTTACCACGGGGCCCGGCCAAGCACAGTCCTTCTGGAAAACCATCTGCCACCTAAAGAGGGGTGAAATGGGGAACCACCCAAGGTGTGTACAGTAGGGCAAAACACTGCTGACCTTGACTTAGGAGGTAATCAGCTGGTGGAAAGACACTTTGAGGAACTTCTGGACCCGATTAAACCACCCTCTACTGCAGAGACAGTATTGGAGGATGACTGGCGGTTGGTGTCATCTCCCTGGGCAAGGCCACTGAGGTAGTCAAACAACTCTACGGTGTCAAAGCCCCGGGAATTGATGAGACAGGGAAGTGGAAGACTGGGGTGGTGGTTCGCCTCTTCAAAAAGGGGACTAGAATGTGCATGCCAACTACAGGGGCATCACACTACTCAGCCTCCCTCTGAAAGTGTGCTGGAAAAGAGGGTTCAGCCAATTTTTGAACCCCAGATTAAAAAGTAACTGTGGATTCCGTCCTGATTGTGGAACAATGAATCAGCTTCTTACTTCTTAAGTCAAGTCAAGAAGCATCACTCGTATAGTCAATATCCGTGCACTCTTGTACTGTTCACTATAACATTGTGACCATGTGTGTGTCTGTGTGCGCGCGTGTAAAGCATTTTTTAATTTTGTGTCCAAGTGTAGTGATTGTTCTTTAGTAACTGTACAGCAACAATGATCTCCGGTAAGAAAAAGACGATGATAATAATACTTCTTTGATTACAACAGCCACGATTACTTGAATGCTCTTATGTACAGTAGCTACCAGTTTTAAAACTTAGTTTAAGGTTGTTTTTTGAATGAGGTAACTAGCAATCAACATAATAAGAAAGAAGGCTTCATTTAAAATATTAAATATATAGGTAATTCACACACACATATATAGGTAATAATATACATACTGCATGTTACCTTAGAAAAGAGTTGTGGCTGGTGAAAGACAAGAGAGGAATGGAGGTGGACTATTTTGTAGAAGACTTTCACACACACGCACACTAATGGAATCATATGGAATGAAATCATTGTCAAAAAATAATCGTGTGTAAAAAAAAAGATTTGTGTGTAATTCTGTGTTTTGTCTGAATTGGATTCCAAAATCTACGGCCACGACAGCTTACAGATACAATATTTTGTGTTTGTTACAGTACAACTCTGAAATACACGACTCTGACCATTTACAGACACAAAACTCGTTTTCACAACTCGTTACACGAACAAATTGTGAAATTACGTAGCGTGTTAAACCACTGTCAAAAATATGTCATCAAGGCCACATTCACAGGCACTATGGGACTTTTTGGGGCGGTTAACCGCCCACCCCTTAGAAAAGTCATAGCACCCCATTCCTGAACAAGCCGCACGATTTGACACCTCATTCATGGGTCTACGACAAACGGTGCGGGACTAGTTACGCACCAAACTTAAAAATAATAAGATTATAATAGTAGTGCTTCGCTTTTGCAAGCACCACTAATAAGCCTGTGAGATTATAATAATAGTCCTTCGCTTTGCAAAGCACCACTGACTAGAGAGCCACATTTTCTGAAGAAACCGTGAGTGATGCTTGCCAGTCATAGATGTAGCTGATGTTTATCTCAATGTAAAGTCTATGGGACTTTTTGGGGCGGGGGCAATTAACCACCCACCCCTTAGAAAAGTCATAGCACCCCATTCCCGACCAAGCTACACGATTTGACACCTCATTCATGGGTTTACGACAATCGGTGTGGGGCTAGTTACGGAAGAAGAAGAAAAAAAGAAAAAAAAAAGAATAATAAGCCTGTGAGATTATAATAGTAGTGCTTCGCAACCACCACTAATTAACACTTCTATTGTTCTATGTACTGTATATTCTTTCAACATGAAAACTGGTCTTTGTAGTGTATTCTGAATCGGTGTCAGTCCCACACACTTGCTGTATTTCTGGTCCTATTGGCCTTTCATAGTGATTATTGCCTTGACGTTGGGATCAAGTCATTTATACAAGAAGCAGAATAGGACACTCAAAAACTACCCAAATTTTTATCTACCCAAATCTAGAGGAAATCCACCACAGTACTCATCGTCCATCAAACATAATTTATTTGATTCTAATACTTTCACTCCGGTGAGGAACTTGTTTTACTCTGTTGACACTTTAAAAAAAGTTTTATATATATATAATAATAATAAAATAATTTTAAACATCTTACCTAGTTTTAATATTGTAAACAGTACAGTATAGTAT
Organism: Clarias magur; assembly: GCA_013621035.1. Classification (NCBI taxonomy): domain Eukaryota; kingdom Metazoa; phylum Chordata; class Actinopteri; order Siluriformes; family Clariidae; genus Clarias; species Clarias magur. The sequence goes on along the minus strand of QNUK01001108.1, from coordinate 96,621 downwards.
ATAGTTTATTCTGGAGCTTATCCCAGGAAGCTTGTGTGCTCACCACATTTTCACTGTAAAGGAATTACACATTCACCAATTCAGGTGGACAGAAAACCGCCTTCATCTACCTACATCATCATCAAAACTTCTGCCATCCTTTCAGGCTGAAGAAATGACAGGTGTAATGATGCTGAATGAAAATTTATAGCCAATGCACAGGTGCTCGACATTTTAAATGTGTCGAATGTCATAGCACACATCAGTGAGTTCACCTGCCCCTATTTCATGTACAATAATCACTATGGAAACCAATGCTTGATGCAATGACTTTTATAATTCTTTTTTATTTATTTACCTTTATTTAACCAGGCAAGACAGATTAAGAACAAGTTACTTATTTACAACTGTAGCCTGGCAAAGGTGAAGCCTTTGGGGGAAATGGGGGGACTAAAATAAAACATTTTAAGAAAGATACATATATACAGTATAAATGAAAATTATGGAAATAAAAAAATTAAATAAATAAAATAAATAACTAAAAATGCATATTAAAAAAAACATAAGATGTAGTATAAACGATGTAAACAATACATCTAGGCATTTGGCAGACGCCCTTATCCAGAGCGACTTACAATTTTATCTCATTATACATCTGAGCAGTTGGGGTTAAGGGCCTTGCTCAAGGGCCCAACAGGGACAACTTGGTGGTAGTGGGACTTGAACCTGGGACCTTCCGAACCATAGTCCAATGCCTTAACCACTGAGCTACCCCTGACCAATAGAGCAATAGAGCAGCAATGATTCTAAACTATTCTAAATAACAGCAACACACGTCTTTATAGTAAGTTGCGATCCGAGAGTGAAAAGCAGACTTAGGAATGAGATTTTTACATTTCCTGCAGGTCATTCCAGTCTCTAGCAACAGCGTTCTGAAAAGACGACAGGCTAAATACAGAGGCAGCCTTAGGAACTATCGGCAGAATCAGATTAGCAGAGCGAGTGTTGTACCCAGAAGAAGAAGCGTGTAACAGTTCTTGTAAGTAAGGAGGGGACCAGCCGAGAAGAGTTTTGTAAATTACCATCAGCCAATGAGTTTTACGGTGGTTGTGCAATGAAGACCATTTGAGAGAAGAATAGAGGGTACAGTGATGAGTTTTGAAAGGAGCATTTGTTAGACACGTGGACAAAATTGTTGGTATCCTTCGGTCAATGAAAGAAAAACTCACAATGGTCACATAAATAACTTTATTCTGACAAAAGTAATAATTAAAAAAAAAATCTATGAATGTTAACCAATGAAAGTCAGACATTGCTTTTCAACCATGCTTCAACAGAATTATTTTTAAAAATAAACTCTTGGAACAGGCCTGGACAAAAATTATGGTACCCCTAACTTAATAGTTTGTTGCACAACCTTTTGAGGCAATCACTGGAATCAAACAATTCCTGTAACTGTCAATGAGACTTCTGTACCTCTCTGCAGGTATTTTGGCCCACTCCTCATGAGCAAGCTGCTCCAGTTGTTTCCGATTTGAAGGGTGCCTTTTCCAGACAGCATGTTTCAGCTCCTTCCAAAGATGCTCAATAGGATTGAGGTCAGGGCTCATAGATGGCCACTTTAGAATAGTCCAGTGTTTTCCTCTTAGAATTACACATTCACCAATTCAGGTGGACAGAAAACCGTCTTCACCTACCTACATCATCATCAAAACTTCTGCGATCCTTTCAGGCTGAAGAAATGACAGGTGTAATGATGCTGAATAAAAATTATGTTACCCATAGAAAATACTGAAAATAATGTGACCAAAGGGACATGTTAATTGAAGGTGTGTCCACTAATTAGCATCACAGGTGTCTACAATCTTGTAATCAGTCAGTGGGCCTATATATAGGGCTCCAGGTAGTCACTGTGTTGTTTGGTGACATGGTATGTACCACACTCAACATGGACCAGAGGAAGTGAAGGAAAGAGTTGTCTCAGGAGATTCAAAAGAAAATTATAGACAGGCATGTTAAAGGTAAAGGCTATAAGACCATTTCCAAGCAGCTAGATGTTCCTGTGACTACAGTTGCACATATTATTCAGAAATGTAAGATCCATGGGACTGTAGCCAACCTCCGTGGACGTGGCCGCACGAGGAAAATTCATGACAAATCAAAGAGACGGATAATCCGAATGGTACCAAAAGAGCCCAGAAAGACTTCTAATGAGATCCAAGGTGAACTTCATGCTCAAGGAACATCAGTGTCAGATTGCCCCATCCGTCGTTGTTTGAGCCAAAGTGGACTACATGGGAGACGACCAAGAGGACACCATCGTTGAAAACAAATCAGAAAAAAGCCAGACTGGAATATGCCAAACTACATGTTGACAAGCCACAAAGCTTCTGGGAGAATGTCCTATGGACAGATGAGACAAAAATGGAACTTTTTGCCAAGGCACATCAGCTCTATGTTCACAGACAGAAAAATGAAGCATATCAAGAAAAGAACTGTGAAACATGGAGGAGGCTCTGTTATGTTCTGGGGCTGATTTGCTGCATCTGGCTTAATGCCAGATGGCTAAGAGGAAAACATTGGACTATTCTAAAGTGGCCATCTATGAGCCCTGACCTCAATCCTATTGAGCATCTTTGGAAGGAGCTGAAACATGCTGTCTGGAAAAGGCACCCTTCAAATCGGAAACAACTGGAGCATGGCTGAAAAGCAATGTCTGACTTTCATTGGTTAACATTCATAGAATTCTTAATTATTATTACTTTTGTCAGATTAAAGTTATTTCTAGAAAAAATAACTTTAATCTGACAAAAGTAATCTAGAATCTAGATCTAGAATTTTTTTCATGGGGTGGCAAGGGGGTGGCATTAAAATTATGAGTGGTGGCAACATCCTTGCATGGTTTTTGTGGATTCAAGGAACGCTATTCTTATTCGGTGTATACACTAGGGTGCACATTTTTACATTGTCCTATGAAAATGAACTAAAAGCTGATGTGTGATTGACTTGAACCTGATATCTGGATTGAAACGTCAGATAAATTAAAAAACTCTTTTATTTTTAGAACACTAGGACACTAGCGCTGGGGTGGCAAATGGGGTGGCAAGGCTTTATCTTAGGGTGGCAATTGCCACCCCGTACCACCCCGGTAGATCCGCCCATGAATGCAGGGTCCTGGGTTTGCATGAGCATAGAAAGGAGTGACTTTGACTCGGGTGGCACGAGAGACACACAGACATGAGGCGAGGTCTTACGAAAAAGAGGGTAGTTTTATTTTCCCTGACTTCCTTTCTTGTAAATTACATGACCTTTTTTTCTGCTGAAAAGCCAAATCCTCCTCATTTCCATGAAGCTCCATCATTGGTAAAAAGCCCCATATCTGCTGAAATATTTCCAAAAATACAATTCATCCTAATAAAGAAAACAATTGGATTTAACATGCTCCCGTGGGGAGTCCCATTTTCTACCTTACAATGGTTTGGTACTTCTGGACCTATTTTCACCTGAATAGTTGAAAAAAAGTCAAATGTCTTAACCCATTTAAAATTTTTAAAGGATTTATCTTCCGGTAAGTATACTAGCCTGTCATTTACCACTTGTTATATCAGTTTACAGACATGCAATTCAAAAGCATTCTATAGGTTTATAATTTCCTGGTACACTTGCATATTTTTTCTGTTCTTTTTTTTTTTTTTATAACCCCTCTCATCGTTTTTATCATTCCCCACACGATGTGTTTCTGAAACGTTGGCCATCTATAGTGATTATTACATCATTGCTGTGGAAAATATAGGAGGGGTGTACTCATTGTGATGCGCACTATGACATCAAACCAAACCATCAAATAAGACATTGACTAGAGCTAAAGAGCCAGACCGAGGAGCACCAGCACACAGCATGGTACACCCGTTATCTCTTCAGCCTGAGAGGATCGCAGTAGTGAAACCAAGTTATTTCCTCACACTGACCGGTTGGTGAGGGCACCTCATCTTCAAAAGAAATGTACCAATGCAATTCTTCAGACTCACCTTCAAGTGTTTCGTGGATTGTTTTTGAAGGTGCCCTTTTAATGCGGTGTAGTATTTACATTTCTCTGTTTCATATATTTATTACTACAAATAAAGCCTTATAATAAGGAAATGTAGCAGACCAGCTCCTGTTAACCCTTGTACAGGTTTCAGCCAAGGAGAGGAACACAAGGACATTTTTGTGATAGTAATAAGGAAAAAATTCAAAGGAAGAGATTTAGGAGATTTCACACCTCTGAGGTATTGACAGTATTGATTTTTTTTCCATGTTTTTATTTCTTTTTTTGTCACTGGCTAGGGCTGTGTGTCAATGTGTGTATGTGTATGTGTTTAGAACGAACAAGAGAGTACTCAGCACAGACAGCTTGGCCATGGACATGGCCACGAACTGCGTAGTGGCTGAGAAGAAATGCCATTTCATTCCCAATGTGAGCCACCAGGCCAACAATAGTGATCTGATGAGCACAAACGGAGAGGGGAAGCTGGAGAGAGAGACATGGACCCGGCATATGGACTTCATCATGTCCCTTGTGGGCTTTGCTGTCGGTCTGGGGAATGTGTGGCGTTTCCCTTACCTCTGCTACAAAAATGGTGGAGGTGAGTTTAAAAATAATAGTAATAATAATAATAAAAGTGGTTCCTTGCAATGTTGCCCTCCCAGTCGTGATCCCAGCCTACTTCACATGCTGTCATGGTAATCCTCTTACATGACATTCATTCATTCTTGAAAAGAGTTTCTCTTCTCTTCTCAATTCTCCTGTCTTTCTGGGCATTTTTATGAAGAGCTGAAGACTTGAGTCATGTGTTATGACATGGGATACTCTAGCTTAGTTGTCTGGCAATGGATTTAGGTTACAGTCTTTTCAGTGATGTGGGTTAAAATCCCAGTGCTGCCTTTTAATGCTCAGTTGTTAAGGATTTAGGTTACTGATCAAAAGCTCACAGGTTCACTGAAATTCTTTGGCCCTTAACATATGGAATAAAATCACTGTCAAAAATAATTGTGCGTTCAAAAAAGATTTGTGTGTAAATCTGTGTTTTGTCCGAGTTGGATTCCTTATAGATTCGAGATTTTGTGTGTGTGTTACAGAACAACTCTGAAATAGATGACTCTGACCATTTACAGACACAAAACTCGTTTTTACAACTCCTCTGTTACACAGACGAATTGCATAATTACGCCCACAAATGTAGTTACGCCCCACTGTCAAAAATACGTAATCAAGGCCACGTGCACAGGCATTATTATCCAAGGGAAGAGTAATCGATTTGGTGCATGTGCCCCGCCACTGTTTTAAACTCCTAAAATCTTACCTGCTATAGTTAAGACATAAAAAAAAACCTGAGAGGATGAAAGAGCGCTGGGCTGCTGATCTGCCATTTTGGCTCTGGTGGTTTAAAACTGTGGCCGCATCGATTCCACCTCACTCGATTAGTAATGCCTGTGAAAGTGGCCTTCATGACATAGTTGTAAAAACTTGTGTCTGTAAACGGTCAGAGTCCGTATATTTCAGAGTTGTTCTGTAACAAACACACAAAATCTCGTAAATCTGTCATGGCCGTAGATTTTGGAATCCAACACAGATAAAACTAAATTTATAAAGGTATACACACAAATCCTTTTTTTAAGCATGATTATTTTTGACAGTGATTTTATTCCATACCATTTCGCTTTTCCACCATTTAAAACTACAAAAACCTGTAAAAACTACAGCACTCACGATGATGTGCAACTAACCTTGCGGCTCTCAGTGTTGTAAAAAGTGACGTCACATGCTTTCCTTGGTGCAGTTGTACGACTTGCAAAAAGTATGAATAGAACGATTTATAAATAACTTTAATGTCTTTCTCTGAGATAGGAATATTTTCAGTTCTAAATCAACTTTAAGCGTGATTCCTTTGAGTGATTCTGAGATGCTTAGTAAATATTGCCCCAGATAAGGGATTAAATGTACGGCTTTAGAAAAGCAATCCACTACTGTTAGGACACATGTATGACCCTCTGAATTGGGGAGTCCTGTGATGAAATTGAGGGCAATTTGTTGGGCTGGGCTAGGCCTAGTGTGCGTGCTGTACAAGGGTGCCAGGCCAGCTTTGAGGCATTCCCCTCATACCAGAATATAAGGTCGTCCTGCCTCTAGGACAATAAGGCTACCCGGTTGTGTCGCCCATGGTCTTGAGGGCATACTTTACCCATGAGTCAGCATCCACCAGCTCTGAATGAAAACTAGAAAGGAAACCATCCTGCAGTGGAACTTGCATTTCTCAGCGTTGACGAAGCGCTGGTTTTCTAGGAGCCTCTGGAGTACCTGTAATACATGCACTTTATGCTTCTCTACTGAATGTGAGAAAATCAGGATGTCATCCATATAGACGAAGACAAAAATATTGATGAGGTCCTTGAGCTAAGTCACTAACCAGGCCTTGGGACACTGCTGGTGCATTGGCCAGCCTGAATGGCATGACCAGATACTCGTCACCGGATAGAGTGTTGAAATCGAAAGTCCGTGAAACAGGCAAGGTCATACATAAAAATTAGACCAAGAGAATGCAAGATTTCAAATGGCAAGACAAGAGACAAATCCAAGGATCAATCAAAGTCGATACTGAATGGCATGAATGAGATACTGCAGTGCTGACTACATTTCTCTAATTTTAAAACTGAAATGTTAATTTAAGTGATGAGGTCGGGGTAGCTCAGTAGTTAAGGCATTGGTCTACGGTTCAGAAAGTCCCAGGTTCACACCAACAATCAACAGGGCCCTTGAACAACGACATTAACCCTCAACTGTTTAGAGGCAAGGCAAGTATATTTCTATAGCACATTTCATACACGATGGTAATTCAAAGAGCTTTACATAAAAGAGAAGAAAATAATCATAAAATGAAATAGAAAATAATGGCAATAATACTTTTATAACGATTTAAAATTTGATTAAAAATAAAAACAGTTTGTAATGATGTAAGTCGCTTTGCATAAGGGAGTCTGCCAAATGCCGTAAATGTTATTAGCTAACTAGCTAACTTATTAACTAGTACAGGTGTGCAGTAGAGAATAGTTTAGCATGGCAAGAGACACCCCAACATGGAGTTTGGACCTGAAAGTGCTAGTTTCATCTGGCTGATTCATGACCGTATTAGGAACACATACCTTCCAAAATGTTAAACGTTTGTCTCATCAGTGCAAAAAAGTCTTGTGGGCAATTAAGGCAGTTTTTGGCCAGCGTAAAATTTTGTGTTCTTTTTGTGTTCTTTATGTCCCCCACCCACCCTAAATTGTCTACAAGACAATTTATATCCTGTTATTTTTTTTATTATTTTGTTTCCAAAGATTGGCGTCTCCTTCAATAAATGAATAAATTTCTCCTTACAAAAAAGCATCCCCAATTCAGCAATGTTTTAATTTGTTAAACAAAAAACGTTTTTTTTTTTAGTCTTAGATTTTCTTGCCACATCTGGCATACAAGTACCTGTGTGTGTATGACAGATATAGAAAAATAGAAATGATAATATGTAAAAAATTAATGCATTAATATGAACCTTGCAGCTGGATTGTCCTTATTGTCTGAGCTACTGCTATAGAAAATTAATCACCACCTTCTGACCAGTCAGATTTTAGCATTAAACCATGCATGGGCATACTGTTTCATCACTAGTCTATCAATTGAAACTTATTCCAATCTTTCTATTTGTTTTTTCTTTCTCTTTCTTGCACAGGGATCTTTTTCATTCCATACATTTTGTTTATATTCCTCGGTGGAATTCCTGTCTTCTTCCTGGAAATTGCTCTGGGCCAGTTCATGAAGGCTGGAAGCATCGGTGCGTGGAACATCGCTCCACTCTTTAAAGGTATAAATGCAGAACTATTTCATTTCCTGAAAGATCTTACTAAAAATTTAGACAATCTAAAAAAGGTTAAGACAGATAACAATACAGTATAGAGTGGTTTTAATAGTCTGCTACATTTAGTGAGTGATACAATAAATGAGCAATAATTTAAAACGTCTCGGGTTACTTAGCTGTAACCCTGTTCCCTGATAAAGCGGGAACGAGATGCTGCGTGAAAACGCTATGGGAACATCTCTTTGTTTTCCGGTTGTGAAGCCTGTGTATGTCAAAACCGGCAAATACTTTGGCTTATAACCTCTGCTAGGCATGACGTCACCGAATAAGGTGCACCTGTAGGTTATAAATAGGAGTGAACCAGAAACATCCTCAGGTAAGTACAGCCAAGTAACCGAAGACGTTCCCTTTCAAAAGCTACACTCGATGATGCGTGAATACGCTATGGGAACGAGAATACCAAGGCCGCCGCACTGCAAGTGTCTGGACCCCTAGGTTGTGTAGCGTGTGAATAGCCAAGGAGGTCTCAGACCTAGCTCTGGAATGCTGACTCAAGGATCCATGAGCCCGGAGTAGCATTGACATCCAGACTATAAAAACTAACAAACGGGTGTGGAGAGGACCAGCCTGCCGCATCACACACCTGCTGCCTCTTGCCAGAGCAATTGATGAGGCAATCCCCCTGGATGAATGAGCCCTGATTTCCAGAGGCGAAGTGTGACCACGCACCTCATAGGCTAGGGCAATAGCATCTCTCACCCAGTGTGACAGTCTGGGTGAGTCACCCCCCCGCCGGTTGCTACCCCCATGGCAAATAAAGAGCTGCTCTGACTTACGCCACTGGCTAATGCGGTGGATGTAAATACGAAGAGCACATACTGGGCACAGTAAGTGAAGTCTTTCCTGCTATGGAGCTGTGAAAGGCGGAGGACAGAAGGCTTCGAGAACAACTGGGTGCATGGTCGAGAATGGAACCTTGGGAAGATAGTTCGGGTGAGGATGCAGAATAGCTTTGACTAGCCCAGGGGCAAAGTCTAGGCAGGATGGGGAGACTGACAGAGGCTGCAGATCCCCAATCCTCTTGAAAGAAGTAATAGCCATAAGAAAAACCATCTTAAGAGACAGAAGCCTGACAGGCGCTGACTCTAGTGGTTCGAAAGGGGTGTCAGCCATGCCTTCGAGTACAATAGCTAAGTCCCACGAAGGGACCGTCGCTCTAGTGGGCGGCCTCAACCGTTTAGCTAGAGTACTAGGGCATAAGCCTGAGGACAACTTTTCTTGCAGAAACTCCAGCACTGAAACAATCTGGCAGTGGACTGGGTCTACATGTCTTACCATGCACCAACTTTCAAATACACTCCATTTGAGGGCATAAGTTCTTCTAGTGAAGGGAGCCTTGCCACTTAAAATGGTTTCAATTATGCTGCCTGGAAGACCAGCATGTCTTAGTTGGTCCTGTTCAGGGGCCAAACGTGAAGGTTCCAGTGCTTGAGCCGGGGATGAAATATTGTCCCCTGCGCCTGAGCCAGAAGATCCCTCCTCACTGGAATCACCCAGGGTGAGCCGTCGAGGAGATATATTAGATCCGAGAACCACACTCTGGTTGGCCACTGGGGCACTATCGATAAGAGGTGGAAAACCCTGTTGACGAACCCTCGCCAGGAATCCTGGGAGCAGAACTATCAGAGGAAACGCATAAAGGCGTAATCTGGGCCATGTGTGGGCCATGGCGTCCAGACCCAGGGGAGCTGGAGTAGTCAGAGTAGTAAAGGGGACATTGTGCTGTCTCTTGCGAGGCGAAGAGGTCCACCTCTGCTATATAAAATCTTTCCCAGATTTGACTGACTACTTCGGGGTGAAGTTTCCAGTCCCCATGTGTCACAGCTTGTCTGGATAGCAAGTCCGCTCCTACATTCATGTGCCCCGGGATGTAAATCGCTCTGAGGGACAGGAACTTCTCCTGTGCCCAAAGCAGAACCTGGTGCGCTAGCTTGTTCAAGCAGTGCGAGCACAGTCCACCCTTGCGATTTATGTACGAGATTACCACAGTGTTGTCCATCCGCACTAGGACATGGTAGCCTCTCAACTGCTGGAGGAAGTGTTTCAGGGCCAGAAACAGAGCCATCATTTTGAGGCAATTGGTGTGCCACGCGAGAAGATGACCTCTCCAGCTCCCTTGTGCTGGACGGCCATCCATTCAGAATACGGATGCCCTGGAATCATAGAGCCAGAGCTGCATCCGTGCATTTTATATGTGCGGGGTAACAGGGCTAGGCCAGATAGAAGGACCTGATACTGGTAAGCTTCGCCCCCAAAAGCAAACCTCAGGAACCTTCTGTGTTGTGGCAATATTTCTATATGAAAATATGCGTCATTCAGGTTGACCGTCACAAACCAAACCTCTGGTTGAATTTGAGAAACAATACTTTTGGCTGGCAATAAATTGGACGCAACCCCCCCATCTCTCGTCTGGAAGGGGAACATGATCTATGGACCCTTTTTCCAGCAAAGTCTGTAATTGCCAAGTCAGCAGATGCGCTCGTTCCGGTTTCATGGAAGTGAAGACCACGCCATTGAAAACACGGAAAACGATGTGCAACGGGGGAGGGGGGAGTGTGTTAGGTGTCCGGCATCCTGAAACAAGGCAGGAAGGAACCGAGCACCTAACATTTCGCTGGAGACCGCTGCTTCCCGAAACACCAGTGGTGGCGGAGATTAGACAACGGCCCCCATAGGGTGCCAGGGAGGAGTCTTTATCCCTTATTGGAATTTTTACATGTCCCTCCCCAGGGGGAGACACCCCTGTGGTCCTGGGCAGGTCAACCTCAGGACTTCCTTTTTGGAGGAGATAATGCTCCTCAGGTTTGGTGCTTTTTTTTTTTTTGCTTTGAGGTGGATTGCGAAGCGCGACGAGTCCCTCCCCTGTCTCTACGAGGGGGTAGCTGGCTTGGCACACTCTTCTTCTGCGCCTCACACCTTGTGGGGAACAGACCTGGGCACGGCATGGGAGAAACCTCACAGAGGTCTGCTCGTAGAGCTTCGCCTCCCGAACTTAGCGGCGGTGGTGTTTACAGCGTCGCCAAAGAAGCTGGAAGGCGAGAGGGGGGGGCATCAAGGAGGAAAACGCGATCCCTGACCTCGATGCCCGTGAGGTTTAATTACAGATGTCTCTCCGTGGCGACTGCGGCAGTCATAGAACAGCCGATAGCACAGGTCGTCTGCTTAGTGGCACAGAGAAATAAATCTGTGGCTCGGCGCCATCAATAGACCCTCCAGTGCTCAGAACACTTAGCAGGTGAGCTTGGTATGCCTGCAAAACTGCCATGGTGTGCAGGGCAGCACCAGCCTGACCCGCTGCCTGAAAAGCATGGCTTGGTGGGCAGTGTGAGCTTTTTCAGAGAGGATGAGCTCCCAGTAGAGAGATAGCTCGTAAGCATCTCTTCAATCTGGGGAATCATCATAAAACAGGGGTTGAATAAGGCTTATTCCATGAAAGAGTTAACTCGTCATGGAGTTCGCCAAAAAAAGGGGAGGAACCCTCATTGAGGCCCCTCCCCTGGCCACCCGACAGAAACCTGTCTTCTAACTTGGGGATTTAAAAAAAATTAATTCATTAAATTATTTAAAAAATTAATTTTTTAATTTATTTATTTATTTTTGCGGCGAGAGAGGAAATCTATTCGGCCCCTTCACAAAAAGCACCGGTACGCGCTTGAGAAGTGGACGCTAAAACTTCCTGATCCGGGGAGAGCACGAGAAAAAGGGGGAATTCCGGCTCATGCGCATCTGCCCGCTCGGCACGCTATCTCCATGAAAGCACATGAGGAAGTCTCTTTCGTCTGCTCACAAGAAGCGCCGAAGCGCGCTTGAGAAGTGGACGCTAAAAACTTCCTGATCCGGGGAGAGCACGAGAGAAAGGGGGAAATACCGTCTCATACGCATGCGAGCCCCAGGAATGCGCCGCGGCTCGCGGTTTCTCTTTAAAGAAAGCGATCCGCGCGCGAAGTGCCTTAATAGGGAGGTCACAATGCTTGCACTTTCCTTAAAACCGAAGCACTCAAGAAAATGTCGTGGAGATCGCCCTCCGAAAGAAATGACACGGAGGCAATCATCTCTATCGGTAAGTAAAGTTTTTCTTTCCTTCTGTGAATCTGTTGCACACACACACACGCAAACACAAAGCGGGCCTGAAGACAAAAAGATCTGAGGATGTTTCCGGTTCACTCCTATTTATAACCTGCAGGTGCACCTTATTCGGTGACGTCATGCCTGGCAGAGGTTATAAGCCGAAGTATTCGGTGGTTTTGACATACACAGGCTTCACAACCGGAGAACAACGAGATGTTCCCATAGCGTTTCCACACAGCATCAAGTGTAGCTTTTGAAAGGGAACTACCAGGGTTTAAATTTAAAGGTGTTTTAAGTATAAAAAAATTATGTTGCTTTCATTTTACTCCTTAAATAATTCATAGGAGTTAATAAATAATAAACTGAGTAAATTAATAATAAACTTGCACTTGCACAAAAACAACACGATTTAAAGATGTTTGGCGTTTGAGTCCGATTCCTACGAGAGATTCTGAGCCTTAGATAATACAGGCCCTGAGCTCAGTTTCTCTTGGATTTACTTATAGTTTTATCTTTTTATGTCATTGTCACTTCTTCCTTGATTATTAGGGTCCAAAACAGCTCTGTGACAGTAATGACATGCTTTTAGATTTGAAAAATGTATCACATCACCTTAATTATTTATTAAACACATGCCATGGCTCTTATCAGCTCTTAAGATGATATTACAGTACAACAAAAACACAGGCCATGCCTCCTTCTTTATTTATAAAAACACAGGCCCCGCCACCTTTATTAGAACCAAGACAGATGCCATGTAGTGTGTTTTTACTGTATCATCCAGTCATACTATTAACTTCATCAAACACAGAAATGAGTGTCAATTTTGCTGTGACTGCTGTTTTCAATCAGGCCATATTGTAAATGTTGAGAAACAAGCAGTCTGTGTCAGTACCTGATAGTGAAAATTTTTATACTGTGTGTCTCAGGACTCGGGTATGCTTCCATGGTTATAGTGTTCTTCTGCAACACATACTACATCATGGTCCTGGCTTGGGCTTTCTATTACCTCATCAAATCCTTGACAGCCACACTACCCTGGTCCACCTGCACAAACTACTGGAACACGGAGAACTGCATCAAGACCTTCTGCCATGACGCTTGCAAAAATAGCACCCTCAGCACCAACTACACCTTCATGAACAAGACCTGCGAGCAGTTAGAGAATGCCACATCTCCTATCATTGAGTTCTGGGAGTAAGTTCATTATTCAGTTTGTATTTTATGTCAGGGTTTGCACCAAAGGAGACAGCTTTATGGAAATGTTCTGTGAGTGCTACTCAAATCATGTTTCACAGTACATGTAAAAGAGTTCTCATGTGTTTTGCTTTGTCCCTCTTTCTTTATATGGAACCTGGTTTCCCTGTTAGGCAAGGTTATAAGTTTGTCCCCTTTAGGGTGCTACATTTTAGAGAAACAATAAGAGATTAAATATAGAACACTTTATAGTTGCTTGGTTTGTCCTTCTGAGAAAATCTATCTAAGTACTGCAAAAGTTTCAATAAGTTCTATCCAGCCAGTTTTGCATGATAAAATTATGTTGTAATAGATATTTTTTAGCAATTATAGACATTTTAGCGCATACCGTAAGACTGGGCTCTTAGTTCAGGTATTTTAGCCCTCACCTCGGACTGCTGCGGTTATGTTTGCTTTAACGACCCATGTTTTATCTCATAGTGGTAACTGTGGCAAATGGATGTACAGTAGGAGCCATGTCAAACAGCTGCCTGGACCATGGCGGGTCCCATCACGAATCATGTCAATGATTCGAATGTATGAACGAATGTGATCCCCCGCTTTTACACAGTTAACGATGCCCCGCCCCATAAACGCCCCCATGCGCTTTCCAATAAGATGGTTGCAATGCTGTATAATGGCGCCAGGTGGAGCATTGACTACTTCAGTTAACTGCAGTGTCCATATACAGGCATTGTCAACATAATTTCATAAATAGACAATATGGCAAAAAATAAATAAATAAAACCAATTAATGAAACAGATTTTTCAATCACTTGAAAAGAAAGATCACTCAATACATACCCATGATGCTTATGCTATTTAAAATTAATGAATAAATAAAACTACTTATTGCAATATTTTCAAAGACATCCTTAATAATCCTTAAAGATACGGTAACATCTGTAATTTATCTATACCGGAATACAAATGCCGGCTATGTATTTTACATTACGGTGTATTTTATCTAGTTCCATTTAATACACTGATACTGATAATATTTTGCTGCAAAGTAAAGCTGAAAATGTAACTTCTGTTTGGGTTTGTTTTCGCTGATGGTTTTTTTTTCGCTGATAGTCAAAAATTGGCATAACAAATTGATCAATGGCGCATAATATCTGTAACAAATATCTGCCTATACGGACGTTACGTGGCGCGGTATGGAGTGCCGCACCACGAGATGTTTTTAATGATAAGAGCCCTGACGCAGGGCTTTAGAGGGGGTCAACGGAATAAGAGTGTGTGAGAGTGCTTACGATACTATCAGGACCCTTTACAGTATATATACACACTGCCAGGTGCGGCTCGTTCAGACTGATTGCCTGACAGCGGCGTTGCCTGGCAACCGCGTGTATAAATGTTTATGCGCGGATCTGCCTCTCGCGCAACCCGCATTGTTACAACGGATCAGTATTTCTTTAATCATTTAACCCTGCATAAAGTCCCCCCATCAAAGATCTGATGGGGCATTAATCACTTATCACAACTGTTAATAGATGCAGCAGCAGAGACAGATTAAATCCCCATAAACATTCACACTTGAACACAATACTAAAACAACTAAAAAGGTTTAGCGCCTGTTATCGCAGGACAGGGATCACCTAAAGTATACTACTGTGTTTTTCACTGCTTATATTTTTTGCCCTAGTTTCATTTGGTTTTACGCTATTTCATGTGCTATTTGTGTATGCGTGTATGTGTGTGTGTGTGTGTGAGGGAGAGAGAGCGCGAGAGAGGGCTTATATTGTGATTTATCCAAGGTTACTAAAGCCTGGCTTACTACTACTAATAAAAATATTTCAATGTAACCCATGAGTCTTAATCACAAAATCAGCCAACGCTGTAAACGGATGACACAACAAATTATATACTCTTATATACTCTAAAATCACGTTTTATTTGAACATTTTAAAAATATATACAAAAAAAAACATAAATATAAAAACAATCACCAATTATTGTTAAAGCCAGTCTGTGGCTGTACAGGGTCAAGTTCACATGGGCTTCTCAGTCTTTCGTTAATTTTACTTTTGACTCAAAACCAATATGGCTTATTTAAGATGCACTGTTTTATTTGACATGGCTGTTTTGTAATGTTCAGCAAAATAAACACTGTCTACGGCAAATTTACTGTGGTTGTCTCAAAGTCATGATGTAATAGAGACAAGTCTCTTTAGATCCTTCTCCACTAATGTTATCATGGTGTAACTTATTAACGTATTGATGTATTTCACTTGAGGAGAAAATAGACCATGCATCTGTTTAGTATTTTTTTAACAGCTGTGTTTATAGGTTTAATCAGCTAAGACAACTTTGATGTATTAATGGTTAAAGTGCCACAGGTGTGTGCTCCTGCATTCGTCAGGTTTGCCTGAGCTGGCTTTAACACAAACACAATTGCGCGCCGGTAGGTCGAAAGAACCCAACTTAGTACCATCTAACAGTCAGTAATGGGGGGAGTCAGTACATTCCCCATTGAGATTTCCCACCTTACCTTTCTCACATTCCATTCATCCTAAGTTTGTCTTCGTTCTTTTAATGAAGTTCTTAAAACCCATAGCATTATTTAAACTGAGAAAAAAATAAATATGGCTCAATTAAGCACAAAAAAGCACAGACGCAAATGATCAAGTGTTTAATTGTTATACGGCACTTGGTTATACACAGTACTGTAATGCATGGAACACTTACTTTCTGGTTTATTTTGTTTTAAATATTGCTTATTACCTTATGCAGCAAAATAAACAATGTTACCATTGTGTAAATTATTTTGTCAAGACCATGCGCTTGTGTTTAGGACTGCTTCTGAACAGCTGTGTTCATAGGTTTAATCAACGATTTACAAGACAACAGTTAAACTGTGTTCATAGGTTTAATCAATGATTTACAAGACAACTGTTAAAGTGCTACATGTAAGCATTTGTGGATGGAGAGGTGTTTCTGTGTGCGCTCCTGCATTTCTCAGTTGGCTTTAACACAAACACATTTGCGCACAGACAGATCAAATTGATCTAAATCCAGACAACACTCAGTCAGATTCTGAAGACATTTTCAGAAAGCACAAACACTCTTCTTATAAGTTTTTCGAGTAATGCAGCTTTTGTAATAGCGACATTAATAGTATTTCCGAAGTTTTAATGTCTTTTTGAGGGAAAGAGGAGTGACATTGTGAGTTTGTGACACTGACAGTAAGCTGTAATGTTTACTCTAGATTTGGTAAACAGACCATTAAGTTCTCCAAAGGCGCATCTGACTGCTGCTGGTGCTGCCAGTGATATTCAAAAAGGCCGATAAAAAACTAAACTGGGAAATAAACTGTAAACTACCCCAAACAAATTTGATAAAGTCATCACTTACCCCAAATAGGGTCCATTAAGCTGCCATCTTCATCTCTGTAATGCAATTTGATAGCGTCAATTCGGCGGGGTTGGGGTGGGTTGTTAAAATCACGTGACTGCAGCTCAGCGCAGATAAATTGCAGGCTCGTGTTAACGTGTTCTTGAGAACAAAGCGCCATCTAGTGGTGGCACCAGGTAAATGTATAAATAGGGCTTGAATGGGCATGTTTCCTGTGAAATCTTGACCCGCCTTTCTGGCAGGAGGGGGAGGGATGATCACACCGTCCAAAGGGCAGCCGCACAGCAACAGCACGCCATCCGCACGGCCTCGGCTCTTTCAGGTGGCTCCTACTGTACATGAGAAAGAGGTCATCAGATCACGACAAGACCAAGAGGCCATTAACATGATGGAATCAAATCACTATCCAAGTTGAAGTGGACGGAGTCTTATGTTATGCCACCCTGCTGCTTAGGCACAAAGATATACCACCTTTTCCATCCACAAAGGAAATGGTAATGCCCAGCCTCTGGAATACTGAATGGTGCCTCGCTAAAGATCCAGAATGAGCCATAGGCAGGTTTTACCCTTTGGTACGACATGTAGTCCGTGCTGTGCCACTTACGCCCTGCAGCACTATGTCATTAGTCACAGCCAGCCAGAGGACAATGTGAGGTTTTCATTGAGAGATGCTTCTACGTCGATAATTGCCTGCAAAGCCTCTCCTCACCTTACCAAGCCAGAACCCTAATCGATAAGCTAAGGGAGACTCTAGCCTCTGGTGGAAGCCGAAGGTCATCAGTCATCTGACGCTTGATCAGACAATCTGGAACTCTGGCTCACTCATGATCGAATTGACAACCCTGAATCTGCTCTTGGTCTTAGCTGGCACTGTTCAACAGATGCAATATAAGCATTGCGTGATTTATGACACACCTACCATGCAGAACATCTACAAAGTATTAGCCAGCCAATACGACCTTTCCTTTCCTAGAGCATACAATCCTTCTGCTATCGAGGAGAGAAGTAATACACACGAGATACATGTATTCTGTGACGCTTTGGAACAATCCTATGGGGCTGTTGCTTACCTGAGAACAGTTGACACTCAGGATCAGCCGTACCTTTCCTTCATTGTAGCCCGTTCAAGAATTGCACCCAAATGACTGCACTCAATGCCCCGATTGGAGCTTTGCGCTGCCCTCACAGGAGCCCAACTGGAGCGAGAGCTTACCCTGCCAATCAGCTGAACTACCCTCTAGACAGATTCAACCACAGTCTTGTCCTGGTTACACTCCGAGTCCTGTTGATTCAAGGTTTTCATTGGCACTTGGGTGGCAGAAATTCAGGAGCTCATTGATCAACTTTCATGGCGATATTTTGACTCAGTAAAAAACACTGCAGACGACCTCACCAGAGGTAGGAAGCTGGAAGAACTGGCAGAGCACAACCGGTGGAGCCATGGGTCACCCTTTCTTCTTCAAAGCCCAGACAAATGGCTGACCCCACCAACAGTAGTTGACGAGTGTCACAGAACTAAGCAAGTCTATATTCTGCGGAGTCATCACGACTTGACAAGGATCCTTACCTACCAGATGTCACTCAATACACCACTTGGAGGGATTTGTAGAGGAAACCGTACAGAAGCTTCAAGGGGCCGCTGGTAACAGCAGAGCTCTTAGCGCTGACGACTATTGTACAGCTGAGATTCTTATCCTGAGAAGGGCACAACAGGATATCTTCACAGATGAGTTCAGTCTACTGCAAAATGGGAAAACCAATCCCAGAGCTGTACAAGGCAGATGAACTCATTAAGGTTGGTGGCAGACTGCGCCGATCCGAAGACTTAGACCCAGCTGTTGTGCATCCCATCAACCTGGATCAGCGCCATCCCACCAAACTTTTGGTCCAAGACTATGATTCTCGACTCGGCCACCCGGGCCCCAAGAGAGTGTTCCCGGTGATCCGCCGCAAGTTTTGGATCTTACAAGGTCGAGAAGCAATTCAACAATATCAGCATACCTGTACAGATTGTCAATGATGGAAATCAAGCCATTAAGTTCAGAAGATGGCAGATTTGCCTATAGCATGCCTACGCTTTTATAAGCCAGCCTTTTATTTTTACAATGGGGATGGACTGTTTCAGGCCCTTTGTAATCAAGGTGGGCAGGCGCACAGAGAAAAGGTGGAGAATCATATTTAAATGCCTTACAACTAGATGTGTGCATTTAGAGATTCTCACCAGTATGAACGCCGACTCCTTAATGGCATTGAGAAGGTTCATCGTCAGAAGAGGAACGCCAGTTGAGTTGTTCTCTGACCAAGGAACAAACTTCTGGGGAGGAGAAAGAGAGATGCGAGAGGCTCTTGCAGAACTGTCCCCAGAACTCCAATTCCAGCTTGCCAAACATAAAACACGGTTCCATTTCAACCCACCTGGCGCACCCCACTTTGGCAAAATGTGGGAAAGAGAAATTTGCTCTGTGAAAACTGCACTTTACAGAGTAGTAGGAAGTCAAGCCATCACAGAGGACGTGCTCCATACCATTCTTCTGGAAGTAGAAGGCATGTTGAATGCTAAACCATTGGAATATGTATCCTCCAACCCTAAGTACCTTGATCCGGTGATTCCAAACATTCTATTGATGGGGCGGCAGGACGGGTCCCTACCCCAAGTAGTGTACCCTAAAATCCGAACTCCTGGGCAGACGCCAATGGAGACATTCCCAAATTCTGACTGACCAGTTCTGGTCTAGTTTTATTAAGAACTATCTCCCAGAAATGGCATGCCACCTCTACAGATATAACTCCAGGGCCCGTGATACTGATGGTTGACCCTCAACTGCCAAGAGCATGCTGGCCTATTGGACGTGTCACCAAAGTTTACCCCAGTGCTGATAGACAAATAAGGACATTGGAAGTAAAGATCAACAACAGAACCTACACTAGGTCTGTAGCCAGACTGACTGTTCTCTCAGAGGTCCCAAATGAAGATGAGAACTGTTCTCCCAAATGAAGATGAGAACTGTTCTGTACAGAACTAAGCACTTATTCAGGAACAAATGTGCTCCACATATTTGGGGGCGGCTGTAAGAAAGTCTGTGCCGATGACTGAATGACCACATATGCGCACCCACGGTGCAGACTGACGCATTTCAACACAACCAGAGACCACACGATAGGCAATGAGCTGCGCTCTGCTATGCGCAGATCCCTGCAAGAAAGTTAAGCGAGTGCAGTGATTGGGACTGTGTATTTTGGCGTTTCAGGGATTTCATTTAGCAGATTGTGTGCGTCAATGCCATATAGTAAGTTTCTGTTCTTATTTCCTGTTTATTAATTAAGATTATCGCGTCGGTGTGCTATTGAGATTTATGATGCACTGCTAGGTTCATATAATTTCTCCTAGTTAACTGTTATACATGCAGTGTGTATTATGTTTGCCTGTTGAACAGAGATATTCTCGGCTATATTTTTTATTGTATAGTTGAATATTTTGAGTAGTTTAATCAATAATGTTTGTTACGGTCGGTGACGCACTTTGTATTTGGTCGCGTTTTCATACAGGTGCATTCACAGTAATTATAATGGTTTTGATCATACCAGTAATTAATTGCATATATTACAGTTTAGTTTAGTTACTGTTTGGTCATTGAATGAATATATGGGCACTAATTTCATACTGCTGTTACTTATATTTGTTATTTGCTATTCTCAGAACCACACACTCATCTACAGTAAGTACATAACATACAACAAACTACAAGATTGTTTGCCCATGCCTACTTGAACTGTTTATTAAACACTCTTAATCACAAGTAGTCTGGTTCCAGTGTCCTCGCTGACACCCAAGGGTAATAACCACACAAAATAAGACCCTGCTACTAAAATACAGTCCTTCTAAGTCTCACCAACAAAAATCTCTTCCATTTTGCAGGAATAAGGTGCTACAGCTCTCCGATGGCCTGGACAGTACAGGACTGATCAACTGGGAGGTGACTCTGTGTCTGATGGCAGTCTGGATGATGGTTTACTTCTGCATATGGAAGGGAGTAAAGTTAACAGGAAAGGTACAGACCTGTATAACGTCTGTTATAAATTCTTCTCTATCCTCTCAGGGAGAGTCAGCCCTTACCAAGGATTTACGAGTGATTTTTGTGCTTTGTGCTTTTAACTTAGACTGAGTGTGCACGCTTGGCTGCTGGTGTGCTGCTCTCTCTTAAGACACTGGCTTGTTATGAAGACCTCGTCTGGGTCTTTGCCTTTGTCTTTAATCTTCAAACTTGCTGCCCACTTTGTCTTTGCTTTGTCTTTGACCCTGATACCTTTACCGGTGCTACCTAATAATCTCATGAAGTACGCAGGTATCAGGGCTCTTAAATAGACATGCTGCACGTATCTGGATGACCGTGCTTCTGCCTGTTCAAAAGTCCATGGGTAGCAATCTGCAAATCTGCCCGTTCTGAACAGTGCAGAGTATTTTTGCGCAATTCTGCCCCTCGTGAGACCCGCATTGCTAGAGGCTTAGAAAGGCAGCTGATCCCAGCTATAGTTATGATTCCAGGTAAAAGGCGAGCCATCACGTGGAGACAGTGACAAGCTGATTAAAAGCAGCTCCCTGGGCTTTTCAGGGTGATTGCGTGATCAGAAAGTCCTTAAAAGTCACCTGAAGATGTCATAATTGTGCACTGTGATTTATTAACTGTGACTGAGCTGGATAGATTAACACTTTAAAATAATCTAGTCACTAAAGTCGTCTATATATCTAGGTTCAACGTCATAAAGTTGGAAACATTACTTGTTGAATACATTGCTAGCATATTTTTTCTCAATAAGATGATGCTCTAGATATCTGAATTACTATGTGTAGAAGAATGCCAAATATTGATTTTGTTTTTTACAGGAAGGAAAAATTAATGATTAGAGTTTCAAAAACATTCTCAAATGTGTTCCATGTATTTGAATAAAAAGGGACTAATATTCAGCAGATACCCTGTTTATAATATTCATGATTGTCACTTGTGTCTGCTGCAGATTGTGTATTTCACTGCCATATTCCCCTACATCATCCTGTTCATTCTCCTGGTGAGAGGTGTGACCCTTCCTGGCGCCTATGATGGTATCGTATACTATCTCAAGCCTGAATGGTCAAAGATTCACGATGCACAGGTGAGCACTGAAGGTATGGGTCTGTAAAACAAACGTCCAAAATGTTACTAATTTATATAATCTAATCTATACAGGTGTTTAGTTACCCCAAATGTAGTTACTGGTAACCTTACAAAAAAGTTTGAAATGTTCACCTTCACTGAAAAAGCTATCCACTTAGAAACCTTGACAAAATTACTGACATTTTCTTTAATAATTCATAAATGTTCGTAAAGTTCCCAGCTCAACCTAGCCAGCTAGATAGCATGAGCTAACCTGGCAGGACTGCTAAAAGGATCGTTAGATGCTCATAACCCTCATTGGTAATGAGAACCACAAAGACAACAGTACTAATCTGGACTGTTAAAAGGATCCTTAGGTGTTTCTAGGTATCTGTAATCTTCACTACTAATTCTAGTTAGATAAAACAAGCTAACATGACAGGATCACATACATAATGAGGATGTTAATTGTCTTGACTTTTAATGCTGGCCCACTAAATACCATGTTCTTAATCCTGACCGAATTACCCTGCTGAAAAATCCACCTTAGATCCATATAAATCATGCTGGTCTATGCTGGTTAATACTGGTTAGTGCTGGTCTGATGCTGGTTTAGATGGTGAATAACTGATGGAAGACCAGCATATCTACAGTACGCTGATGAAACCTTACCACCAGCATTGGTCTTGCTAGTTAGTGCTGGTCTGGTGCTGGTTTAGCTGGTGAACCAGCATAACTGATGGAAGACCAGCATGCCTGCTGAAAAATCCAGCATAGGCCAGCATGTTTTATATGCTAGGAGACTAGCAAGGTTTTGGTAGTTAAAATTGGTTACCATTTTAGCTCATTATCTTGTTTTTTAATAGCTGGTACTGAAAATAATGTGTGATATAAATACATGGACCGTGTAATGTTTATCTTTAAATGGATTTACATACAATGGACAAAAATAATAAATTTACCAAAAACATATAAATACATTATTTTAAATGTATTAAATACCTGTGGGTTGTCTAAAAACACAACACAAACCTTTTATATGAATGCACTTTTATTATATATATATATATATATATATATAAAAAAGCATGGTACATACCATGTCACCAAACAACACAGTGACTACCTGGAGCCCTATATATAGGCCCACTGGCTGATTACAAGATTGTAGACACCTGTGATGCTAATTAGTGGACACACCTTGAATTAACATGTCCCTTTGGTCATATTATTTTCAGTATTTTCTAGTGGTACCATCATTTTAGTCCAGGCCTGTTCCATGAGTTTATTTTTTTAAATAATTCTGTTGAAGCATGGTTGAAAAGCAATGTCTGACTTTCATTGGTTAACATTTATAGAATTTTTTTAAATTATTACTTTTGTCAGATTAAAGTTATTTATGTGACCATTGTGAGTTTTTCTTTCATTGACCGAAGGGTACCAACAATTTTGTCCACGTGTGCACACATCCATATCTTTCTGCCACACTTCATTCACTGATAATGACCTGAGACAGGACATGCCCACACTCTATTCACAGGGAAACAGTCAGGGTAATCTACATACAAGGACACGCCCCCAAACACACACACACACACACACACACACACAGTAGATCCGATAATTTTCCTGCGCGTGTGGAAGATGTTAGGCGCTATACAGGTTTCTGAAGCTCTACAGAATTTTCTGGACAGTGGGAGGAGTTTAGTACGGTGGCCGTGAAGTGCAAAACAAATTAACAAAACCGAAAATAAAATAACAAATTCAAAACCAAATTAACAAAACCCAAAACAAAATAACAAATTCAAAACCCGAGTTAACGAATCCGAAAACAAAATAACAAAACCCGAAACTAATTCAGATACAAACCGGCAAAGGTAGGTATAGTTTGCGAATTAAATTCTTACCGCTGATTGGACGAGACACCTGTCACTCAAGATAAACAGGAAGTAGGAAATTGTGTCTCTAACTTTGTTTCTTGTGTGTTCTGCTTCACTTTTAAACCATTTTTTCGGTCTGCAAAACTAAGAAAATAATGAAAACTTTCATTAGAAAGCAAGGAAATATAATTTATTCAACGTTACTTTGAGAACGGACATTCGTATGCCGTGATTAGTTTGCGAACTGCTGTGTCTCGGAATGTATGTGGAATCTGTATTGCATCTCTTTTTTGAATGTATACATGTAAACTTTTTTTGGATTGATGTTGAATCTTTATTTACTATACTGAGTGGATCAAAAATTAACATAAGTAAAAGAGATGTTATATTTTATTATGATAAAAAAGATATCAAGAAGAGTCACATTTTGATGTTAAATATTTTAATATTACTAGGTAAATTCTATATACACAAATGTAAGTGGTCATTAAGAATGCCTAATATCTCCCATTACAAGGTGGATTTGAAAATCTATTTTGAAACATTACAAGGACTTTTAAGCCAGAAAGCAACCAGAACGATGAATACATTTAAATAACTAAATTCCTCCTTTCTATCATAATTGTAAGTATACCCCTCTTGTTGTTGTTGTTTTGTTGTTGTCTTGTTGTTATTGTTAAAAAATGAATAATAAAAATGGTTACTATTAAAAAAAGAAAGGAACTGCTGTGTCTCTTTTAAAAGCGAAAGATTTTTTCCACAAGAACAGTAAAAATTTGGCAGAACGCCATATTTGAAACCACAATAAGGACATTACATGTTTGCACATTCATACACACATGAATGTACCGTCGCTACAGTACTTCCTGTATATCTTGAGTGACAGATGTCTCGTCCAATCAGCGGTAAGAATTTCATTCGCAAACTATACCTACCTTTTCCGGTTCGTTTTTGAACGGCCGAGCGGTGCAAACCAAATTAACAAAACCGAAAACTAAATAGCAAATTCAAAACCGAAAACTAAACAGCAAATTCAAAACCAAATTAACAAAACCGAAAAACTAAATAACAAATTCAAAATCAAAATATCAAATCCAATTCAAAATCAAAATATCAAATCCAAAAACAAAATAACAAACTAAAAATTAAAATAGCAAAACCGAAAACAAATTAATAAAAATTAGTTTTGGGTTTTGTTATTTTGTTTTGGGTTTTGTTATTTTGTTTTTGAATTTGTTATTTTGATTTGGGTTTTGTTATTTTGTTTTTGAATGTTTTATTTAGCTTTGGGATTTGTTATTTTGGTTTTGTTATTGTGGTTTTTAATTTGTTATTTTGTTTTCGTATTGTTAACTTGTTTTGCACTTCTCGGCCACCGTAGTTTAGAATTACCTCAGAACAACACTGAGACTTAAACAGAGAACAAAGGAGGAGAATACAGCAAGCTGTTACCATGGGTAAGTTTTTAAATCTTATATAATCCTTATTCTGATAATATAAAACTAATATTCATTTATTTTTCCTCATTTTCTCACAAGCTGTTGCCAGTTTATGTGAAACGTTGTCATTTAATGTTACTTACATGGTTTGGTTAGCATGTAGATAACACTGCTAAATCATGCTAACATACTGCCTTATGTAGCTTAGCACAATGTAGACTGTTTACTGTTGCTCTTCCCACTACCTCAATTCATACTTCATCAAAAAAGTACTGTTATGTTACATTCTTGTGTCTGTCATGTACCTCTTTGTTTGCACATTTGCACGTGCACTTTGTCTACTGTGTATTTTTTGTATAGAAATTTGATAGTTCTTTTAGGTTAACTTAAAAATGTAAAAATGTGTGTTGTAAATTTATGTTGTTGCATGTATGTAGCACCTTGGTCCTGGAGGAACGTTGTTTCGTTTCACTGTGTACTAACTGTATATGGTTGGAATGACAATAAAAGCCTACTTGACTTGACAAACAGGTTAGCTCACAAGTGGCTAAGCTAATGCCTTACAGTATGTACTGTAGAGTACAGATGGTTGTCAGAATCAGCTGTGGTGTAAATGTTTATAATATATTCACCCCGTTTTGGATAGCTTCATGTTATGGTAGCTATTTGGTTCACTTTTTGGTTAGCTTATGACACTGCTATCTATAATGTTATTTAGCACAAACACTTTAGCTCCCGTTGCCTAAAATACTGCCTTATGTATCTTACAGATGTTTGTGATATTAAGGTGTAAATGTAAATCTTAATGCAAAAATTATAAATCGTTGTATAACATTGCAAAAGTTTGTGTTGTTTGTGTTTGTGCTCAATATTTATTGATGATTATTGACAGTAATTTTATTATCATCATGCCTATGTTTCTTTTTCCTTTTTTATAAACCATTGTGACCATGAAAATGATCAGCCATCTGTTTTATAGAGACCAAATGCAAACAAGCAGGCAAGATACAGACGGACCATCACTATGTCATGGGAACCTCGACCACGACTGGGGTCAGGATTCGGGACGGATCTCTTTTATTTTTTTAAGCGGTTGACCACATGATAAGGCTTCACTTGTGACTGCGCACAACCAGCACATGGACTGACCTCAGATGCCAGGAATGTTACCACTGCTGGTCACAGGGTCTGTGTGAATGGTAAGCAGCCATAAACACCATGGACATGCCAGGTATGAGATGTTCACTTGTGTCTTGAGTTAAACAAGAACTGCTTTTCGAGAGAGGCACAAAGACGTATGACTGTGTATAGAGTGTAAAAGTGGGCTTTTACAAACCTAACTCCCTTTCTTCATAGTGCACTGTTCCTGTTCCCACTGTTTAACCCTGAATGTCTGTTTGCACGGCCATATTTACAGTATGCCAGAAATGTGCCTTCTATGTATAAGATCATCTGTGTCACTCTTCCCTCAATCCTGGACATTTACCTTGCACTAGGTGAAAGAGGTGACATTTATATGTTTATAAGTAAGAAAAATACACGAATCACTACTGTGGTGTGAAAGTGTCCCTGAGAGCTTGGTCTCATGTTTTGTTTTTGTTATTATTTTTTTTCAAAAAAATTTTTTTATTATTTTTTATCAAAACCTATTTGCTGTTCATTGTTAAATTATCATATTGTTACAAATGTGCATATTGTATATATTGTTACAAATTACAGAATGTTAATGTTGTTTGTGTTTGCCAATAAAGCTGATTTTATACTGATTCTGTTTTATATTTTACATATTGGATGACAATGTTCCATGTATTCTGGCTTTTATACTATACCAACATTAGATGGGGTGGTGAACAGCATAGTATCATGGCACTATAATGCTGGTCACCAGCATACCAGCAAAATGTATGCTGGTATGCTATGGATCAGCATCAGTAAAGTGACCAGCATACCAGCATACCAGCAAAATGTATGCTCGTCACCAGCATACCAGCACCAAAACACAACATATGTTGGTATAATGGTAACTCGCTATGCTGGTCTATGCTGGTTTTTTTCAGCAGGGTCCTAAACGAATGGTACTAAATTTTCATTACTGTATATGGTATATGTTAAGGATCTACATTACACAAGCTAACCTGACAGGATTAATAAAAGGATCTTTAGATGGATTTATAAAACGATGCTAATGCTAGCTAGATAATGGGGCATATGGGGGCCTGTACTAAAAGTAATGCAAACGTTTACATAACTTTTTTATTAACTGACATACTGTAGGTCATTTAAAATTTACAGTTAGGCATTTGGCAAAATGCACATTGTTGGGTCAATTACTCTACTGAATCAATTTACTACTTTTGGTAGAGTAACTCTTTATACAAAGGTACTATGCAAACTGTCTTTATCACAATTGGTACATTTGCTCAATCGTTGAACCAAACTGTCGAATTCTGTTTGAAAACTCTCTTTGTCGCAGTTGGTGGTACTCACCACTCACCTCGTACTTTAGGGAAACAATGCGATATTCAAGTCCACTTTCTCAAAGTTTGAGGGAAAAAGTGTTAAATATTTTTTTTTAACTATACCTTTTAGTCAAGCATTTGATAACCTTGAAAGGAAGATTCCCCTAGAAATTAACACTGAATATAGTATAGGATGAAGTGTATTATTTGTAAAGCAGTGACCTTTACAAGACCGTTGAAACTGCACCAGATTTAGCTTTCAGGTCTGATAGAACATTTATAATCAGAATAATTTCCTTAAACTGAAGTATTTCTCTCTCTTTCAGGTCTGGGTTGATGCCGGCACTCAAGTGTTCTTTTCTTATGCCATCGGACTCGGAGCCCTGACTGCTCTTGACAGTTATAACCAATTCAACAATAACTGCTACAAGTAAATTTCCTCTTTTATTAAGACACTGCATTTTTTCTTCCCTCTTTCTATTTTTTTTTGCCTAGTTATGATTTCCATTATCAAAATTTGGGTTACGAGATTTATCGACCTTGAACGTCTGTCATATAATGATCATAAAGCTTTAAAAAAAAAGAGAAGATATGATTTCAGCAAAGCTTGATAACTTGATCACTTACTGCAGATTAAACTGTTAACAGTTCCTGCCACCATTTTTACTTGAAGCAAGCGTGTCATATTTTCTTATAATCATTAAGCTAAAAAATACTAAATATGGCACAGCTTGAGACAATTGCTTTCGTCATAAATGTGCAGAGATTAAACTGTGTAAAACTGGAAACACCACCTTGGCTGCTTACCATGCCATGGGCTAATGTCATAATATTAGCTAACTTAGTCAGCTGGCTAGTTAACTGCTAGTTAATCTTACATTTGGGTCTCAAATATCATTGTTATTTGATATATTCTCAACAAACAATTCCAGCCAGTTTTTAATGACTAGAATTAACTTAGATAACACATGCTAATTACTAGCAGGAACATATTCACAACAATTATGTAATGTACTAGTAAACAATTTTCAAAAATAATGTTTTCAGAATAATGAGTTCAGAAGAATTTTACTCTGTCCCAGAAACTGTCTGGTTTTTGCTTTTCCTGTATTCCTCAGGGATTCATTTCTATTGGCCCTGATAAACAGCAGCACCAGTTTCTTTGCCGGCTTTGTGGTTTTCTCCGTTCTGGGCTTCATGGCTGCTGAGCAGGGTGTGGACATCTCAAAAGTGGCAGAGTCAGGTAAGACTACAGTAAGCCTTAGTGTTTGTAACGCATGATTTTTAAATGTGTATAAATTGTTTACTCTGGAGGTTCCAACTGCACTGTACAGTTAATGAAGAAATTCAGGGAAAGGTTTACAGTTATATCCCTGTGAAACATACAGTGCTCTGAAAAGGTATTTGCCCGTTCCTGTTATTTGTTGTTGTTTGCATATTTGTCACACTTAAATGATTCATCTGTAGAATATGTGTGATTAGCATGGACAAGTATTAGACGCAGCATTTATTATTAATTTATAAGACTACAGGACACTCGAGCTGTGCAATGTTTATTTAATTAACTGAATAGATGTGTCAGTTGTCAATTCAGAATGTTTATTATTATTTGGGTAAACATACTCATGCTAAATACCATAAAAATTAACCACAGCTTGAAATAGAAACTATACCATACCCACATGCATACCCTGACTTTCATTAAGATGCACATCCATCTTTAAGATGCGTCTCTCTGCATCTTGCTCTCGGTTTGTGAAGTTGGTGTTGTGTAAGTGTGCTGGTGTGTGTCGCCACCTACCTCTGGCCTGTTGTGACGACCATGTCTTATGCTGATTTCCTGATTGCAGGGCCGGGCCTGGCATTCATTGCGTACCCCAAAGCCGTGTCGATGATGCCTGTGGCACCATTCTGGGCCGCAGTCTTCTTCTTAATGCTGCTGATGCTGGGGCTAGACAGTCAGGTGAGTCGTATCCTGCTAAAAGGACCCAATTCTGGGCAAAAGAAACCCAATCCTGGTCATAAAGAGCCACCTCAATATTTCAAAGTACAGCTTCACATAAATCATATATTTCACCATATACAGACTTTATAGGATACAAAAGCTCAGTCTTCATTTTAGTCTGCTTCCATACCTGCTTAATCATTAACTTAGTCAATCATATGGAAGAGTATTGAATTTCTCAAAAGAGAATGACTAAAGATCAGTTTAAGCTGACAGTAAGCTCAAAAAACAGGCTTTTGTTTTGTGTTTTGTATCTGTGGCATTAAGTTTTGATTTGATGATCCAGGGTTGGCACCGTCAGTCAGTCTGAGCGGTGCGTAATTCGATGTGTTGCTTCTCCTCCTGCAGTTTGTCGGAGTGGAAGGCTTCGTAACTGGCATCTTGGACCTGCTCCCTTCAAAGTTTAACAAGCGAGAAATCGCTGTGGCGATCTGCTGCACAGTAAATTTTCTAATAGGGCTCTCCATGGTTACGCAGGTGAGTGTGTGAATTAAAGCAAATATTTTAGTATTGAGGTAGGAACACTCTAGATCATCTTCTACATTATTGATGGAGGGTTTTAATATGCATGCTGTAAACCTCAGTGTGTCATTTGTGTGTGTGTGTGTGTGTGTGTGTGTGTGTGTGTGTAGGGAGGGATGTATGTCTTCCAGCTTTTTGACTATTATTCAGCCAGTGGAATTACCCTGTTGTGGCAGGCATTCTGGGAATGTGTGGTTGTTGCCTGGGTTTATGGTAAGCCTCGCTAACACCTCATAAACTATAACAGCTACACTGTATGACACTTGATTGATTATTTTTACTTGAGCATTTTCTATAACATTATCTCTGACAGTAGCTCTGGCTACAAAGCATTCATGTCGAATATGTTCTTATTTCTATAGGTACAGCTTTAGGGGTTTACATATGGCAGACATTCCATTTAAACATGTTTAAAAATCTTTAAAGTTGTGGCTATGTTAAAAGGTTGTTTTTTGTGGGTGAAGGTGGAACATTTTAGAAAAGAACGTTTTTGCACTTTGGGGAAAAGCTGATGGAGATTGCTGATGATCCTGGAACTGTTTTAAGAACTGAAGCCTGTGTATTAAAGTGTGTACCCTCTGTGTGTACAGGTGCTGATAAGTTTATGGATGACATTGCCTGTATGATCGGTTACCGGCCTTTCCCTTGGATGAAGTGGTGCTTGTCATTTCTTACTCCATGTGTTTGCATGGTGGGAGATTTTGTTTCTGTTTCTTCACCTACAGCAAAAACAGCTAGAAAGTGCGATGATGTAGTTTTCCTTAGTGCTTTTATTGTCTTAGATGCCTAATCCTCAGATTATCTTGTGCATTTTATACACTGTAAAATTCATTCAGCTCTACAGGAGTCAATTCAAGGCTGGAACTATAGAAATAATGCTAACTGTACTGAATTTATAAACTCAGGACAATTTCTATGTATAGGCCAGTCACAGCCATATCCAGTTACCGAAGGCCAAAATGTTTAGTATGTTAGCACACTGCTTTAATAAAACCTGAACCTGCTCATTAGCTTAGGAGTTTAATCAAGTGTGTTCATGCAATCTTGTTCAATTATTAAAGCATGCTCATGTCCAGAGTGTGCCCACACAAACACACACATACACACAGAGTACAGATCCATGTGATGAAACTAACTGAAGTTTGTATTCTCTCTCTCTCTCATTTTACACATCTCAGGGAATATTCGTGTTCCACCTGGTGAACTACACGCCTCTTACCTACAACAATGTGTACGTGTACCCTTGGTGGGGGGAGATGATCGGTTGGTTGTTCGCTCTCTCCTCTATGCTCTGCATCCCTGTTAGTGTCATCTACATGTTCATCATGGCCCAAGGATCCTTCAAAGAGGTACGGCCTACGCAAGAATCCTGCTGTCTCTGTATGCTCATTTCCTTTATATACAGTCCCCACAGTATGCTAGATTCAAGTGAACACTTTCAGATTTTATTAAGGAATTAAAGGAGTTTTTTAGCCTTAAGCAAAATAATCTTAATGTGTTGCATTTATGCTGTATTTTGATTATCATGGGCAGGAATTGTAGCACATTTCCCTATTTTGTAAATGTACTAAGAAAATAAATAGTTGATCCCCCAGCAAAACATGCCTTTACTTGGTGGAGAAACCCTTGTGGTCAAGCACAGAGGTAAAAGTTTCTTGTAGTCGGTTACCAGGTTTCTTGCCTGTCACTTGGCAACTCGAAGTTAATTTGTTACTTCTGAAACACAGTAACATCTTTTCTACGAAAATTGGACAGAGAAGAGAAAGGAAGCTCCTGACTGCATCAATATGGTTAAAATAATTTTTCCCAGCTGAATCATAATAATCACTGCATTTAACAATTAACAGCTTTACTCAATCAAAAGAAAATTATGGGAATTTATATGAATTGTGGAAAATGTGTATGAATTAAAAAGATAATTTAACTCGCTCCCCACACAGAGTCAAGTCTACAGCCTGCATGTTAAATAACTCCATCAATAATTGTAATAATCTGTGCTAAGATGATCTACAGTGTTCCTAACTCAATACCAGTGTTCAATGAATACTGGCTAAAATATTTGCTTTAATTCACACATTTACCTGTGTAACCATGGAGAGATCTATATCTAACAAAGCTCACTGTGCAGCAGGTCCCCACAACGATTTCTCACTTGTCAAACTTTGAAGGGATTCCTCTAGAAGGCCTTCCTAGCTTTGGATCATTGAGCAAATGAAAGCACTGGATGCATCGCTGGGTTTATAATTGAAGCAAATCAAAGCCACAGATTCAAAACAAAACACACCTGAAATATTCCAGTACTGTGAATTTGGCTAACTCAATTAACCCATAATGAATTTATAAACTCAGGACAATTTCTATGTATAGGCCAGTCACAGCCATATCCAGTTACCGAAGGCCAAAATGTTTAGTATGTTAGCACACTGCTTTAATAAAACCTGAACCTGCTCATTAGCTTAGGAGTTTAATCAAGTGTGTTCATGCAATCTTGTTCAATTATTAAAGCATGCTCATGTCCAGAGTGTGCCCACACAAACACACACATACACACAGAGTACAGATCCATGTGATGAAACTAACTGAAGTTTGTATTCTCTCTCTCTCATTTTACACATCTCAGGGAATATTCGTGTTCCACCTGGTGAACTACACGCCTCTTACCTACAACAATGTGTACGTGTACCCTTGGTGGGGGGAGATGATCGGTTGGTTGTTCGCTCTCTCCTCTATGCTCTGCATCCCTGTTAGTGTCATCTACATGTTCATCATGGCCCAAGGATCCTTCAAAGAGGTACGGCCTACGCAAGAATCCTGCTGTCTCTGTATGCTCATTTCCTTTATATACAGTCCCCACAGTATGCTAGATTCAAGTGAACACTTTCAGATTTTATTAAGGAATTAAAGGAGTTTTTTAGCCTTAAGCAGAATAATCTTAATGTGTTGCATTTATGCTGTATTTTGATTATCATGGGCAGGAATTGTAGCACATTTCCCTATTTTGTAAATGTACTAAGAAAATAAATAGTTGATCCCCCAGCAAAACATGCCTTTACTTGGTGGAGAAACCCTTGTGGTCAAGCACAGAGGTAAAAGTTTCTTGTAGTCGGTTACCAGGTTTCTTGCCTGTCACTTGGCAACTCGAAGTTTCAGCTCCCGCCACAAATTTTCAGTTTGCTCGTGCCCTGTGATGCATTGGCACCTCTTCCATGGTGTTCCTTGCCTTGTGCCTTAAGTTCTCTGGAAAAACCTCCAGGCCTCCACAACCCTACACAGAAGCGGTATAGATCATTAATAAATAGATAGATAAATGCCATGGACAACGGACATTTTATGATGTTGTACATTATGTTCATGTAAAACAAAGCTATGACTCTGATTACATCCATTGTTTTTTTTAATAATTGCTTTGACAGAACAGCATTTTGTGTGTAATTGGTTTGAAACCTAAAAGAGGTTCAGTGTTCAATGACTGTATCATGATATAACCCAAGATAAGTCTCAAACCAACTAATCCTAATGTACACAGTGTCACAGACCCACGACTCAACAGTACCTATGCCATTAGGAGTTTTGCATTTGGGTTGCCAGTATTTTACTGACGCTGTACCATAAGAAGAAAAGCAGCATCTTTAATTGTGATTAGTGGACTGGTAGCATCAATTTCCACTGGAAGTATTGTCACTCTGAGCTTTTCAGATTAGGAGAAAAAAATTCTAAATTACCAACTTGAAGGGAGACAGAAAGAGGGAAGTCAGAGAAAATAAGATGCCACACTTTAAAGTGAATGCATGTGGCATAACATTATGCGATTACATTACAGCATCCTTAGAAACTGCCTGATCAGAGTTGTGATGGTTTAATTAGGCTACTAGTTTGTTTCTATTTTGGGAAATAGAACCTGGAGTGATATAGCTGAGGAAATGTCAGAGTCAGATTTCACACGGTGATAGTGCTGCCATTTCTACTTTACTGAATCACGCCCCTTTTCTAGATTAAATCAGATTACAGCGACAAATATTTGGAGAAGTAAATATTCAGAAAGAGAAATGGCCTCTGAGCTGTATGTGTGTTTTTTTGTCTTGATCTGTAGCGCTGGGAGAATCTGACCAAACCTATATGGTCACGGCATCATTTGGAATGCATGGCAACTAACACTGCCATCAGAAACCGGTCATCACTGTCCTCTGGGACCTCAGACAGCATGGACAACGTCAATGACAGCGCCATGTAGACGTCGGAGAATGAAAAGAAGATGCCAAAGCCAAGAAAAGGCTGATAATGACACTGCCTACACAGTGGAACCGTGGAGTACAAGCATAATTGTATACACATTCTGGAAGTGGGCTCGTATTCCAGAACACTCGTAAACCAAATTGAATTTTCCAAAAAATAAATACATAAAAATAATTGATATAAAAAAAATATGAAATATAAATATAAAGTAAAAATAAAAAAATTAACCTGCACTTTACCTTCAAAAAAAGTCAAAACAAATCCCGACAGATAAGTGTTTCTGTTTATGCGTGCTGTGTGTGCACGTGGTCACAGTATTATAGTAAACAATACAGGCGTGCACGGATGTTGATTATACCAGTAAGAGATGAGCACTAAGACCCAGTGGGGAGACGATTACCCATAATTCCGCAGCGCAAGAGAGAGACAAACCATTGGCTCAGTTGTGATCACGTGAAAACAAGAAGCGCATTCGTGATACATGATACTCAGTACTCGTAATCCAAGACTTGCTCGTTTTTCAAGTCAAAATTTATTTAAAATCTTTCCTCGTCTTGCGGAACACTCGCAAACTGCGTTACTTGCAGTCCGAGGTTCCACTGTTTTCTAGATCAGTTTTCATGTATTGAAACATGTATTGTTAGTTTTTCAAGTCAAACAAATTCTGTTAGAAATCTGTTCAGAACTGCTAAAGCTTTGGGCCAGGTTACTGTGTCAAAAGGTTCTCTGTTATTAACATACAGTAGTTGATTTTTAATAATTAACTCTTTCATTATTGTGCTTTTTGACATGCTGTGAGCTGTAACGACAAACTAACTCCATGGCAACACACTCAGGATTTCTTTTCCTCCTGGCTTGATGGACGTGTTAGTGAATAAAATAGAAAATAGTGAGCTCTGGCATTCAATAAAATTCAAAACCAGTAAATTTTATGAGAATAATCAAATCACAGTCATTTCCATAAGTATTGGGACAGTGACACAACTAAAGTCTAAACGTGTACACTTAAAGCTTCCATTCAATTCATTCAATGGGGTTTAAATAATGAGGTCCTTTATTTTATTTTTTTTACAGGCTCAACAGTAATACTACGGGCCTCCTTCTCTTAATAGTTAATATACAGGGCATCAAATTCCAGTCTGTGAGAGTAAGGAAGTCTCTCTTAGATATTTGAGGATAAATAAAATCACTTTTCAGTACAGAAAGCACAAATCAACAAAGAAACAAATTAAAAAAGAAAAGATCAAGGTTTTGGTATGTCTGAGTCGGAGATTAGATGTAAATCTTATAAAAATGTTCCTGCTTCTGTTTTGTTGGTTTGTATATTCGATTAAAGATCTCACATGGTTTATCTGGGCTGCATTTGTGATTTTTTAAAAGGGGTGTGTAAACTTTGTCCTTCGATTATTGTTCTTATGTTTCTCAGCATGATTAATAGATTAAGGGAGGTATTAACTGGAACAAAAATGTACTGTACGTGTGTTTTGCAATGGATTGGCAATCCTGTTTAATTTTCATCACATTGAGTGTGGAAATGATTTTAGTTTATCTTTAAACATAGTTTAAAACAGTGGAAGGTGTATTGAATAAGCGTTTAAGTCATCGGTACACATAACTGCTTAGTTCCAATCCTGTGAGTTTTCATCACATTGTGTGTGTGTGGAAATGGTTTTACTTTCACTATAAACATTGCTTTGATTTTAATGAGGCAACTTTTAAGTCATCTCCAATCACATTCATTCATGATTATTTTATAACCACATTTCTTTCATGATGTTTCAGTACTGTACTTCCAGGTTTTAATAATGTGTTGGGTTATCAACAATCTCCTTAGTTTTTTTTTTTTTTTGCTTGATGCAGGACCGTAATTTGTTACTTCTGAAACACAGTAACATCTTTTCTACGAAAATTGGACAGAGAAGAGAAAGGAAGCTCCTGACTGCATCAATATGGTTAAAATAATTTTTCCCAGCTGAATCATAATAATCACTGCATTTAACAATTAACAGCTTTACTCAATCAAAAGAAAATTATGGGAATTTATATGAATTGTGGAAAATGTGTATGAATTAAAAAGATAATTTAACTCGCTCCCCACACAGAGTCAAGTCTACAGCCTGCATGTTAAATAACTCCATCAATAATTGTAATAATCTGTGCTAAGATGATCTACAGTGTTCCTAACTCAATACCAGTGTTCAATGAATGCTGGCTAAAATATTTGCTTTAATTCACACATTTACCTGTGTAACCATGGAGAGATCTATATCTAACAAAGCTCACTGTGCAGCAGGTCCCCACAACGATTTCTCACTTGTCAAACTTTGAAGGGATTCCTCTAGAAGGCCTTCCTAGCTTTGGATCATTGAGCAAATGAAAGCACTGGATGCATCGCTGGGTTTATAATTGAAGCAAATCAAAGCCACAGATTCAAAACAAAACACACCTGAAATATTCCAGTACTGTGAATTTGGCTAACTCAATTAACCCATAATGATGATTTAAAAACTAACCTAAACTAATTGTTAATAACCACCATCCAATCATGCAGATACATGAGTTTCAGTTCATTTCCCCTGACAAGCTGATAGGAATGGCCTCAAGGTTTTAATAGAGTGGTTATTTGAGTTTAATAGTGTGGTTATTTGAGTTTAATAGAGTAGTTATTTGAGTTACCACAGCTTTCCTGTTTCCTTGAGTTGATATCTAGTTGTCTCTATTCTGACGTCTCTGAGTCAAACACAACTGCCTCTCATGGGATGGTTTTTAATGTTCTTATTTTTGAGGTGAATGTTAAATGGAATGTTAAATAATACTGTAATAATACTGCAGTAATACTGCAACAACTACTGCAGTAATACTGCAATAACTACTGCAGTAATACTGCGACAGAATGCAGTAATACTGCAGTAATCCTGTGATCATTACTGCAGTATTAAGAAAAAACGCAGAGATTTGGACACGAAAACACTGCATTTTTTCTTAATACTGCAGTAATGCTCCAACATCAACAGCAGTAATACTGCAATACTACAGTTAATATTAAACACCTACTGCAGTTAAAATAGTAGTTGTACTGCACATAAAATGTATGGGTATATACAATTTGAATAAAGCTGAAAAATTACTTACAGTATTTCTATAATCTAAATGTGTGATGTAGTGTAATACAACCACATTACAACACAATTATTGCAATTCATTTTATTATTTAATTCTTAAAAATCAATAAAGCAACACACTTAAAACATTAAAAACAGACCATGAAAGCACTTTTATACTTACCAATATTACTGTTCAACAGTGCTGCAGCTAGGAGACACTGCTGTCAATCAGTGTATGACTGGTCACGTATGTGAATATATTACAAGGCTTGAGGTGTGCAGCTGAAAACCTGGAGAGATTTGACGCCCCCTCATTCTTCAACTTTGTTTGAATAAACACTTTCACCTTCACTTTAAAGGCATTCTTGAAAAGCAAACAGCAAGGCAAATATTCATTACGAGTTGTGTAAAAAACACATTTGAATAATTAAAATTATATCATTCCATATATACTCAACATTACATGATTTACTGTCATTATGTCCTAAACTATTGCTAAATAATGGCTCGAGTTTGCTGTTTTTAATAGCGACCCTGTTAATTAAGATTTCAGAATGTAATGTGAATTTGATGACTCTGGCATTAGGTATTAGGAGATTCAGACTTATAATCACTCTGGTTGATTACATGTGTAATGACAAAATATTATTAAAATATTAACTCAATTTACCCACTTATAACAGCTGCTGTTTGTTGGGCTGGGAGGGTCGCCTTAGTGTTATGTTCGGAGTTTAAGGCTTTGCAGATTCTATTAACAAAAGACAACAAATAAAGCAAATGCTTATCAAGAAGAAAACTCAGAGAAGTGTTTTGTTGTCCAAATGAGCACCACTGGATTCATAAAAAGAAAGTGGACCATTGGTAGACTGTGTGAGATTTTAGATAACCCTGCAATATTTTATCAAGTAAAATCCGACCACACCTTTGTTCCACCTCTTGACGTCTTTCTGACACATGAAGACAAATAGGTTTAAGACTGACTAAAATAATGTGTTCTGAGAACCCCACTCCCCCCCCCCGCCTAAAAAAATCTTATTACGCACCCAGCCAAATCTGAATGATTAAAAACAACACAAACTTAAAATTAGTTTTTAGTAAAGGAAAATAAAGGGAAGAGAAAAACTGTTTCCTACCAGGAGTGATGTCTCCCCAGGATCTAATGCTGACCTCTTGGCCTTCTCCTCTGCTCTGAGGTGATAAGAGGAACACTGGAGAGGAAAACAGCCCTCCTCTCGATCTTCTCTCTCTCGTGTAAGGGCTGACAGATGACTACGAAACAAACACAGGACGTTTACAGCCGAATCATTTTATTCGTTTCCTAACCCCACTCACATTATGTAGATTTACACGTTAAGAAATCAACTTGCACTCATATGGTCTATAGTTAAACTGTAAAAGCTATACATTTACAACTGAATTCAATGTTAGCAGTGGGCTACCTCAGGTTAACCTAACTAGCATGCTAATAGCGGTTAACATTAGAAAACACGCATACATTTAGGACAATGCCATTGACACCGCATAGCGACAGAATACAATAAATAGTTAAATAACTTATATCATGTTGTACAATAATAAAATTTACTTTAGGTCCCTCTCACCTCATAACTGAATGATGTGACAGGGCCATCGCTCAGGTTGTGTTCCTCCTCCACGACACGCCCCCTTTCTAGATTCTTCCAACTGGGTAAGTTTTCTTGGCTGAACTTTGAAATGTCATCATGATTTAATTCTGATATGTCGCGAATATTTATTATCAATAATAAAGTCTACAAGAGCATTATAGTACTCCATCCTGTCCGAGTTTCTCAATAACGACATACACAAACCGTTAGTGCCTCTTTCTCGGCGTTTATCAGCTGTTCTTTCAGTCAGCGCGCGCATCTCTAAATGCACGAGAACCGTACTGCGCATGCGCGCGCTACGGGACTGCACCGCGCGCTCTATTGTTCAAACTCGGTCTGAGGATTAGATGTGATCTTGCAGTCTTATTGTTTGGTTTTTTTTTTTCAAACTGGTTTCTGTTTGCCTGTGCCTGAAAATAAGATAACCGTGGCATTCTTTAATAAACCAAGGATTCATAATCACAAACTACAATTGAGACACACATCACTTCACTGAATGAATTTAGTAGGATTCTATATTTCTTGAAACAAACAATAAACATAATAATAATAAAAATAATAACAGAATAACCCAGTAAAGGACTGCATGATTCAGTGCAGGATTAACTGTTCAATAACTACAACGTTACAGAATCATATTTTAATACAACTGCATTTAACTGAATTAGTACAAAATAAATAGTACTTCTGCCCTGTTATTTTTTACAGTGGACAACGTTACAGAACCATATTTCAATACAACTGCACTCTACTGCATTCCAACTGCACTGTACTGCACTCTATGTCACGTTCCTGCCACGTACCGCTGTCATTCACGTCTCCTTTTTCCCACGCTGTCATGCCTTTGCGCTCACGTGCTTATGTTTTCCGACTGGCTGTCATGCTCTCTCACACTCACCCCGCCCCTTTACACACCGGCATCCCATTCACAACTAATTTCTCCCGGCATTTAAGGAAGCGTAGAACGCTGTCTCGCTGCCAGATTATTGCGTGCCTTCAGAGCCCAGTTTTCTCGCGTTTCTTTTCCGTGATAGTTGTTTCCGTTCTCGACCTCGCTTGTTCTCGGTATTTGCTTCTAGCCTCTCGTTTTTGTTATTATTATTATTATTATTATTATTATTATTATGTTTATAGTTTGGTTCAAGAAATATAGGACCCTACTAAATTCATTCAGTGAAGTGATGTGTGTCTTAATTGTAAACTCAATTGTAGTTTGTGATTCTGACTTCTGAATGCCAGGGTCGCCGCGCTTCGCCGCTCTGACGTAGACCGGATGCCTTAACTCATATAAAAATATGAGCAACTCACCAGAAACACCAACAATTTCAGACACCTTTTTCCACGCATCATTTTTTTATTAATGTCCCTGTACACAAACAGGGACATGTCATAAATAACGGGGAAACCAGCTACCGCAATAATTAATTTCTCTTCCATTTTTCTTGGGAACTAATGTCGCCGGAACAAAAGTTTACAGGACTGCGTTCCGCGGAATCCGCTCAAGAGGAGGACCTCTACTTTTTATATTGGTTGCCGCTCAACCGCGTCATAGCTCATTAACAAAAAATTGAGCTGATTTCAACTCTCTTCGCCGCTCTCGCCGCGCCGCGACGCCCTTCACCGCCGGCTCCCATTGAAAATGAATGACTTCCGGCGTCTTTGACGCTCTCGCCGCGTTCGGTGTGAACGCAGGGTTTGAAATATATGCAGTCCTCGTTCTCGTTCATTTAGAGGTGCGCGCGCTGACCGAAACGACAGCTCATAAACGCCGAAAAAGAGACACGGTTTGTGTATGTCATTATTGAGAAACTCAGACAGGATGGAGTACTATAGTTATCTTATAGACTTTATTATTGATAAATCGGTACACATTCGAGACATATATCAGAATTAAATCATGATGAGAATTTCAAAGTTCAGCCAAGGAAACTTGTCGAGTTGGAAGAATCTAGAAAGGGGGCGTGTCGTCTTGTGGAGGAGGAACACAGCCGAACCTGAGCGATGGCCCTGTCACATCATTCAGTTAAATGGTGAGTGGGACCTTAAGTGACTTTTATTATTTTACAATATATAAAGTTATTTAACTAGTTATTGTATTTTATCGCTATGCGGTGTTAAGGGCATTGTCCTAAATGTGTGCATGTTTTCTAATGTTAACCGCTATACTGTTAGAATGCTAGCTAGGTTAACCTGAGGTAGCCCACTGCTAGCATTGGATTCAGTTATAAGTGTATAGCTCAGTTTAACTATAGACCATATAAGTGCAAGTTGATTTCTTAATGTGTAACACTACACAATGTGAGTAAAAATTATTCGGCTGTAAATGTCCTGTGTTTGTTTCTGTAGTCGTCCATCAGCCCTTACACGAGAGAGAAGATCGAGAGGAGGACTGCGTTCCTCTCCAGTGTTCCTCTTATCACCTCAGAGCAGACTTTGGGGAAGAGGGAGAAGGCCAAGAGGTCAGCATTAGACCCTGGGCAGACTTCACTCCTGGTAGGAAACGTTTTTCCCATCCCTTTATTTTCCTTTACTAAAAACAAATTTTAAGTTTGTGACCTCTTTTTTTAATCATTCAGATTTGGCTGGGTGTGTAAGAAGATTTTTTTGTGGGGTGTGGGGTTCTCAGAACACATTTATATTTTTGCTTAGTCAGTATTAAACTTGTTTGTCTTCATGTTTCAGAAAGACGTCAAGAGGTGGACATCACTCTGTGGAACAAAGGTGTGGTTGGATTTTACCTGAAAGTATTACAGGATTATCTAAAATCTCAGTCTACCAATGGTCCACTTTCTTTAAAAAAAAAAAAAAAAAAAACCTATTGTGTGCGTATAATTGCTCCATGTGGATAAATAAAGTTTTTTTATTAGAATTTTCGGGAAGGTCTCGGGATATTTTGCGGTATTGTATCTTATCTTGAGTTAGCTCATTTTCATCTTTTGTTTACTGCCAAGAGAAGAGGAGGCCTTGAGGAGTGTGCAAGTTAACATCGTAAAAAGAAAAACTACTGTTTGGTGAGTATACTATTTTTTATTGTTTTTATAAATGTTTATAAGTTTTACTTGTTTGGTGCGAAGGAATTGCAATTGAGTTTGATTTTGGCTAAATTTAACTAGTAGGCTAAAAGTCAGTAGTGTTAATGATCGGCTTCTCCTAAAATAAACTCTGTTAGCATGAGTTCAAATGTAACTTAAGTTAAGCTATTTTATGCA
The DNA here is from genome assembly GCA_013621035.1 of Clarias magur. NCBI lineage: Eukaryota > Metazoa > Chordata > Actinopteri > Siluriformes > Clariidae > Clarias > Clarias magur. Next base: position 54,445 of record QNUK01001108.1, on the reverse strand, counting down.
GTTGAGCAAACGTCTTGGTGGAAAACTCATGGCAAAATGACAATCCCCATAATGTTAATTTGGCTGGATAGTTGTAAAAAAAAAATATTTACAAATAAGCAGGGCAGTTTTATGCTACTGCAGGAACATGGTGTAATAGATATGGAGCTCCCAACCCTGGCCCTCAAGGACACCTGGCCCAATTGTTCTCCAATTATCCCTGCCCTACCCACTGCAGGTGTGTTCTGTCAAATCAAAAGTGGTATAAAGATATCATTTCAGATGAGATTGGAGTGGGGGAGGGTAAGAAGAGTTTGGAAACGTACAGAGCATGAATAAGTATCAGTTATATATGTTCTAGAATAAGATCTGATTGTTGCAGGGTTTGATGGTGCAAGTGTGGGATCAATTTTAAAGATATTTTGAGATATGAACCAGCAAAAAGGATATAAACTTTGTTTTGTGTGTTTTCTACACAGGAGATAACAGGCTTCATGATCGTGATCATCAGTATCAAGGTGGTAATCTATACCTTAGGTTAACCAGCGACACTATGAGCCATGTGCTTCTGATGCTGATTAATTTTTAGTTTTTCCTAATGTTTACATATCCTAAAACTTTCCAGTGATTTACTGTATTAATAATTTACACTACCATAACGTTAACTATTTTTGTGCAGGTGAGGTAAGGCACAGTGATCACCGACAAGGATCAGGAAGGAGACTACTAGAATATGGAAATACTAGAGAATGGACTCGGGTTCCGACACGAGAAGTAAGTAATGCTTTATGGTGCTGCATTTTGCATAATGAATCTGAGTCACTCCGGTCTGTATGAAAAATATGATTCATTGGTATATAATATTTTGATCACTTTGATAAATTTTATAATTAAGTAAATATTAATCAGCAGTAAGTAGTGCAGGTATAGTTGGAAAGCAAGCAAGTTCGTGGCACTCGAGGACCAGGGTAGGATATATTTTTAGTTATTGTTAACGGTTATATGGCAACAATACTTGTCTAGGTTGAATTGGACCATAAGAAGTCTAAATGTTTGGTACATCCATGAAGTAGTTCAAATAATCCAGCATGGGTTGTTTGTGTTTTTTTTTTTTGTTTTTTTTAAGTACCTTGTTATTTTTGTCTGTGTGGTGAAACATTAATGATGGCGTGTCTGTTACGTGGTGCGGTATGGAGAGCCGCACCACGCGATGTTTTTAATTATAAGAGCCCTTATGCTGGGCGTTAGAGTGGATCAGTGAAATAGGAGTTAGTGAGAGTGCTTGTGATACACACGGGAAGACCTTTCCGTTTGGAGATAGCGTGGGATTATTAATTAAGGAACTTAAAAGGAAACCAATGAAAACTGTAAACACAAAATAAACAGAGCTCTGCCGTCTCCGCGAGAACGGAAGGGGCTCTGGAAAATAAAACTAAACTTTTATCCTCTCGGGGTGTTCACCCTTATCGAGGACCTATGGGAGAGAGAGAGTTTGTGCTTTGTGCACTAATACACCATACTGAGCGCACACGCTGAACTGCTGCATGCCGCGCTCTCTATCTCTCTCACTCGCCGGCTTCTTAAACAGACAGAGGCTGGGGCTTTGCCTCTGTCCATAAACAGCTGTCTGTCTTTTATTTTATTTCATTTTATTTTCTTTCTTTCTTTCTTTCTTTCTTTCTTTCTTCCTTTGTTTTCTTTGGCCCTGATACCTTCACCGGTGCTACCTAAATGATCGCACGAAGTGCGCCGGTATCAGGACCCTTAAATAAACACGCTGTCAGGTGCGGCTCGTTCAGGCTGATTGCCTGACGGCAGCGTTGCCTAGCAACCGTGTGCATAAATGGCCGTGTTTTCGCCTGTTCAGAACTCCGTGTGGTAACAGCTTGCCGATCTGCCCGTTCTGAACAGTTTAAGCACGGCTCTGCCCCTCGCACGACCCACGTCGTTACAGTACCCCATCACCCCCCCCCCCCCCACGGACGGCTCCCGACGTCCGAGAGTCAACCTGAACCCTACAAAGCTCTTTAGTAGGTTCAGGGTCCTGTGTACGCCGAGCGCGGAGCACTCGATCACCCAGGCTCTTAACACTGAGCCTGGCGGTCCACTGCTCGGTCACCCCGGGTGGGTGTATGGGGGGGAATAAGGTGCTTGGTGTAGCCCTGAGGGGCAGTAGAAAGGGGTACTGGGGCATGAGGCCCTGGAACTGGGGGTTGGCCACACTTAAGGCAGCTTAGGGCGCACTGACATCCCCAGTTCGAGATGGAACGGGTCAGCCAGTCTATGCGAGGGTTGTGACGATGTAACCAGGGAAACCGCACCACTACTCTCTGTTCTGGCACCCGGGTTACCAGAAATGAGATCTGCTCAGAATGACGTCCGAGCCGTAGTAGCACTGGGACCGTCCTATGTCACACACCCTGACTTAGTTGGCTGACCGGCCAGGGAGACCAACGGGATGGCGGAAGGGAGCGGGCTGATTGGAATACCCAGTGCTGCAGCTAACCTGAACTCTCTGGGCTCTCCGGATCCCGTGCCCTGAGAGCGTGGCTGGAAGGAAGAGCCCTGCATGACGGGGTCCTGACTTTTGGGTCACACCTGACCCACCCCTCCTGGGGTGACCCCGTCTGTGGCGAATTTCGAGAGAGAAAGAGGGAGCAGGACACAGCGGGCATTGCTTTTAATCAGCTTGTCACTGTCTCCATGTGACTGCTTGGTTTTTACCTGGAATTATGACTACAGCGGCGATCCGCTTCCTCGCTAAGCCATGTGTATGAAACAGATGTTATAGAGGTCCGTACCTTTCCTGTTGACTTTACTCCCTTCCATACGCGGAAGTAAACCAACACCCAGATTGCCATCAGACACAAAGTCATCTCCCAGTTGATCTGTCCTGGACTGTCGAGGCCATCGGAGATCTGTAACACATTATTCCTGCAAAACGAGGGACAGACAACATTGCCTGAAACAATACATCATATGTTCTAACTAAAAAGTTACAGCATCTCCAATCCTGTTTCTTGAAAAATATGATATAAATCCGTTCCCTAACACTAATTTTAAACGACAGTCTCCTCTGTGTCTAAATGATGAATCTTTACTATATTTAAGTTGTACTGTATCTTTCACTTGGGAATGAAAGTTCAAGGGTACATAAACGGACCGCAGCACTTTAAAGGTACTGTGTACACCTTTCTAGATAAAAGATTAGATCAAAAAGATTTAAAGATTAGAACCTGTGCACTTTATCATACCTCCACAAGGAAGTAATTTTATGACTATGAAAGCCAAAACATGCTTCATCAAGGAACTGCATCTTTTTGGTGGGTGGCTTGAATTCAATATAAATTTGTATGTATATACTGTACAAATACAAAATGTATTGTAAACTTTTAACAACTGAGAATTTTACAAAACAGCTGCGCAGAAATGTAGATTTAAGATATACACCCAGTGACAACAAAGGAAAAAAATATGTTCACCAAAAAGAAAAATGTGCCAGATTTAAAGTAACTTAAAGATACTGTATATTCATTCGATTTTATATACTGTAATATGGTCATGGAATTTATACTTACTATCCCGGCATAAACAAACAGAGGCAGTTGTTTTTCTTTACATTCATTTGATTTTATATAACATGGTCATGGAATTTATGCTGTTAATTTGTTTTTCTTTAAACCAGCTTGTTGAGTTACATTCATTCAAAAGACACAGAAGTATTCGCTCTCACTATTTAACGGCAAACACTTGCATCTTTAAAAAGAGCCTTTGCTTTGTACTAACAAAGGCTGTCTGGAAACGGTTGTATCCCATTAACACCACTGTAAAGTTTTAAAGTTGCGTAGTTAAATAAACGAGTCACTCTGTCTGCTACGCTGTGCTTCAAAAAGCTTAGTGGGAGAGGGGGAAAGAGTTAATTACATGTTAATATCAGATCCACAAGGAAGAGAGGAAGAGAGTGGAATTCATTTCTTTTATATTTTGAAAAATCCTTTACAACCACAAAACCTGGCTCTTGCTCTCTGTAGGTTTAACGTGTGTAGTAAATTGGGTTTATTGCTCAGCTATCCAATCTGCCAACTTTTTTTCTCGGGAAAACATTATTTTTTAGAGTTCTATATAGAACATTGATGGATTTTCTCAGATGGACAAACCTATGGTAGGACCCTAAAGGGGACATTCATATAGAGAAAGAGGGACAAAGAAAAAACTTGAGCACTCTTTTACATGTACGTATATTATTAGTTAAGCCAGTCAATTTCTAGTGAAAATGAAGATACACCCAAGAACATGATCCAGTGTGCAAGGAGTTGAGTAGGTCTCACAGAACATTTATACATAGTGCTATCTCCTTATATTTATACATATCTCCTATCACCTGGTGTATTACAATCAATCCCTGGCAAAAAATACCGACTGAAAAGAATAAACTTACTCCCAAAACTCAATGATAGGAGATGTGGAATTCTCTAAGTCCTTGCAGGTGTGGTTCATCAAGGTGATGTTGAAGGGGAGGGTGCTGCAGACGTTATGGTAGAAGGTCTCAACGCAGTGCTCCGTGTTCCAGGGGTTTGTGCAGGCGGACCAAGGCAGTGTAGTGCTGAAGGATTTGATGAAGTAATAGAAAGCCCAAGCCAGGACCATGATGTAGTATGTGTTACAGAAGAACACTATAACCATGGAAGCATAGCCGATTCCTGAGACACACAGTACAAAAAACGCAACACAGAGAGATTTCATTAACATGTACTGACTGTGTGTATCTCGGCATTTACAATACGGCCACATTGACTATTGTCACAGCTGAACTGACACTCATTTTAGTATTTGATGAAGTTAATAGTATGACTGGATAATCTAGCAAAACATATTACATGGTCTTTGTCTTTATCCTAATAAAGGAGGCATGGCCTATTGTAGCTTCTACACAAATTCTTTTTTACATAAAAAATACAGGCTGCAAATTTTTTAAACTGTGATGGTTTTAAACTATTGTTTAAACATTTTATTATTAACTGAAAAAAGTATTAAAACACCTCTCGATTTTACTTTTTTTTATGTCATAAACTGTTTAGATTTCAAATAAGGCCGGTAATTTCAGGAAATGACCCCTAGTTATGAGTTCATACCTTGAAAGAGTGGGGCGATGTTCCACACAGCGATGCCTCCAGCCTTCATAAACTGACCAAGAGCAGTTTCCAGGAAAAAGATAGGAATTCCACAGAGGAATATAAAAAAAAAGTAGGGAATGAGAAAGGCTCCTGTGCAGGAAACAATGAGAAAAGAGAGAAACAGAAAGACTGGAATAAGTTCACTTGATAGACTCATTATGATAAAACACATTATGAGCAACGGCATAAATGAATGCTGAATAATTCTGGTCAGAAGGTGTTGATACATTTTCTATTGCAGTTGCTCAGACAATAGTTCCAGTTACAATGTTTTGTAATGGAAATATCACATTTTAATTATGTATTAATTTGTAATTGTGCCATGCAGACTATAGAAGCTTTAAACTTGCTGAAGCTTAGAAACACAAGGCCGAGAATAGTACAGAAACAACCTGATTGTAATTGTCCCTGAATAAATGATAAGATATGAACAACTGGTCTGGGTCAGATAAAGAGTTGTGAGTTTGAATGTAGGAACTTCATGTACGGGGCGTTGATTATGTTAGCAGAGATGTTTGTGTATAAAATGGGACAGCTGAGAGAAAGAGATCACCTTTCTCCATGCTGCAATTGTTTGCTGTGTAAGACTGGTCCTTCTGCAGAAGTCTAAAATAAAACCTTTGTGACTTTGCTCTTACCCAGAGTTCTTATAATATTTACAGAATTTCCACCACAATACTTGGCGTTGTCGGCAACTTTCCGTGTTGGAGGAAGGCATTGGAGAATCCCGGGGAGGCGTAAGCGCTGACGCCTTGAAGGCTTTTTCACTTCATCTCAAACGCTTAGTTGGCTATCGAGCGTGAGAGGACCGGGGATTCACCATGTCGCCTCAACACCGGAATGAGAACTAAAATCGTGTGGTAAGGAAAATGTCTTTCTTTAAGTTGTCATTAATTAGGTAAGAAGTGCGCTTTCTCACAGTGAAGAAGATAGATTTAGACTTGGATCTATCATACGGGTAAGGGACCCGTGAGTACCCAAAAAGTGCAAGGTGCACAAAAAGGAAGAGAGTGGGTACTGGGTTTTGTCAGTTTACGAAAACTGGCCCTGCAGCGGACGCGCTCAGGTAAGGACCTCCGGAGGTAAAAACAAGTCAGTGTGCAAGGTGCACAGGTAACAGTCAAGTGGACTGTGAGAGTTCACTGTGAGGTAGTGGCACGCGTAAAGTAAAAATCATGGGTAACAGCAAACAAAACAAAACATCTTGTGGAGTTCCTGTGGTAAAAATATCATCTAAATTATGTTTGAGAAATGTGGAATTCCAGGGGAAAAAAAAAAAAGTGGGAAATGTGAAATTATGAATAACTAAGCTGCTTTTGAGATGTGGATGTGTAAAGCATGTGTTAGGGACAGAAAAGCAATGCAGTTGGGGACATGTCAAATCTCACAATCTCTCCAGTGTGTTAAGACAGATCCTGACCTGGATGGCTGCCCACCTTGAAGATGTCCACAACCTACTGCTCCTGACTGCCCTCAACCCCATCATACAGCGCATACAGAAACACCAGTCCTGATCTCACATGTGTCATCGTATATCGGAGAAACAGAAGGAACAGAAGCTGGACAATCGACTCAGCAGTGAGCCCCTGGACGAGCACGAGGAACCGCTCGACTCTGGAAAATGCTCATGGTCGGACTGGCGAGGTCGGATGGAAAGAAAAACCCTCGTGCACAGACCATGGAGCTGGAGAACTGGAGCAGGTCAACAAATAGCTGTCAGACGCAAGACAGGCTGGAGGACATACATTGGGGGCACTAAGGAATTTAGACTTCACATGAACTCAGAGGACTGCTCATGTCTAAACTGGGAATTGACTTTCACAGAACACAGGCAACTGGCCTGAAGAAAAGTACGTGATGCGAAATTCTGTCTGGAATAATCAACATCATCAGGAATGTGTGACGCGGATCACAGTGTTGATTGCAAACTGACAGATGCCTTCCCAGTGAGAATAGACATGACAAACATATCTGCTTGAGGTTGAGGAAGCGCACAGAGGGGAAGAGATCACGATGGGAGAATGGCAGAAAAGATGAAGGAGCGGTGGGAGGGGACTGAACTGAGGTGATGCAGCCTGAAGGGGAAGGTGAGCAAAAAAAAAACAAAAAAAATAATATTTTCTTACTAACACTTCTTGCTCTGATCGCAATGAAGAAAAGCTTGCTATCTTTTCCAGTGATTCTTGTGTGATTAATTATCTTAGAAACATCCACTGTAGGTACATATGTTAAGTATGATCTTGAAGTATATCAGCAAAATGCCAACAATTGAATTGCAGCTCCACGACAAACAAAATAAATTTTTGGTAGATTCTGTGCAAGTCATTCGGGCATTAAAGCATGTGAATTTGACAATTTAGTGAAAAAGAGTGGCAGATTCCTGAACTCTGTGGGCACTTCAGGACATGCAGCTGAAGAAAGCTTCACAAAGCCAAGTGTGTGGCTTTTTCCAGGTGTACATGATAAATTTGGACTTTTTGCTGCTTTATTGCTTCCCAGTAAATCTAGTGGGGTGAAATTAGGTATAAAACTCCTGAGACTAAACCAGTATTGAGCCTGAGGATTTCACTCTTGTGATCTGTTGCCCCTGTTGTATGTGTATGAATGGAAGCTCTGCACTTCAGCTGTGAGTTCAGTAGATGCTACGATGATAGACAAATAATACAGTAAATACATTACACTGTATGTCACATATCTACTGTAATTTTATTACCCTAAATATAAGCTCAGATGTGTAGTTAATGTAGATATAAGCAGTGTGCACATCAGAAAATGTCACACTAATGTTCCTTAATTACAGTAGGGACACCCATAATGTGTTATTGGTTATAAGGAATAAGGCTAAGTAAAAAAGAAAAAAAGAAAAAAAAAGAATTGGGCCTTTGAGTGACATGTGGTATGAGTGAGAGTGATTGAGAATGAACCTCTTATCTGACATTACATTACAGCCACAGAGAAACAAATGCTGATGCAATGCTGTTAATTTATGTGATAAAGTATAAAAAGAAACCTGTATATATGACAGTACATACAGGCACAAGACCTGGCCAGGCAGAAAATTATGATATCAGCATGCAAAACCTTTTCTTTTTTTTTAATGACAGTTACGTTGATCATTACTCACTAAAGTGTATGGGCTAATGGCAAGTACGATGTAGGTTTGATTAAGGGAACTGAACTGGCGGTGATCACCCCAAAATAACATTTTAGGTACTACAAACCTAGGTCTTTAACTGAAATAATTCCAGTGTTTAATACTTTATTGAAAGCTGTTGTCATAATACACACCAGCAGAACAAGGTCATAACGCAAGCCATATCAAAGCTACAATTCGCACAAGTCAAGTCTTTAGGTCAAATTGTTTTGGGACAAGATAAAACTTTGGATCCAAATACAGTAGTAAGCCAAAATAGTCTAAAAACAAATAAGGGAAATGAATTAGTAAAAAAAAGTAAAAAAAAAAAAATTATAAGTGTTTTTACTGCAGAAAAGTTATTTTGATCGATGCAATCCTCGAGGCCCCAGTGCGCCGTACACTCATGGGAAGGGTCTACTGGCCCACAGTGCACTTAGCTGAACTCCGGAAGCAAGAATAATCTTTCACTGAATTAAATTTGGCATTACAAACTAATTTAACATTGGGCATTCCAAATTCTAAAAGGCCTTTTACAAAAACTGTTGATGAAAAAAATGGTCGTATGACTTCAGTCTTGCTACAGATGCATGGAAAGAAAAAAAAATGAAAAAAGATGTGTATCTCACTTCTCAGCCAAATCAGATCCTGTAGCAGCAGAACCACCCATGAGTTTATGTGCAGTACCAGAAACTGAGAAGGCAGGTGTAGAATAAAGATATATAGTGGGTTACAGTAATTTGACATTTCTAGTTCCTCATGACTTTTCAGTATCATTTATATAGAAAAGCATCACACTTATTTGCAGCAGGGTGATTAAAGTACAATGCTAAATTCTGGTAACTCTTTTTCCTTCAGAAGACAGAGGAGAACACGACTGTTACTTTGCCTACTGTTAAACAACTTTGTTCCCCTAGGATTGATGCACAGTAAGCACCACTACAGAATCCGGATATAAAATGAACGTGGATGGATCAACATTTTGTGATACAGAAACACGTGCTAACAGGAGGTTGCTACGTGGTGATAGCACATGAACGTTTAAAAATGTAAATGTACAGTAATGCTCAACTAACAAATTAGATTCTATTTCAGAAAAACAGATGCAGCAGCGAAGGCCTAGGCCAAACTTCCCCTTTCCTATAACCATAACGTGTGTGTGTGTGTGTGTGTGTGTGTGTCTGATGCTCTCACCCCCACAGCTAACCTTGACGAGCTGCAGAGCACAGCCACTCCCGTAGAAAAAACATTCTGGAGAAAAGCGGGATGTGTTTTCACAAAAGGGGTTTGGTACGACCCCAATCACAAGCCATGTCTACATAGCCATGTGAGGAAATTTTAAGGTGTCATTGTAGCAGTAGCACAGATAACATATGGGAACATGTAAAAGTAGACTAAAGTTACGAACATATTATAACTAATGACAAGATAGAAGACTGTTTTAGAGGACAGAAAATACCAGTGACTGAGATTATTCACATTACAGACATTGAATTGGCTGGAGTGGACCGCTTAAATTTGGATCATAAAAATTAAAAATCAATTTCAACAACGCCCCAAAGAAATCTGGGTAATTTTAGAAATGATAATAGTAATAGTTGTAACCCTGACGTGCCTCGTTATTGAGGACTCAGGGAGAAACCGCCATGGTAAAGTCTATTTAGTAAACTCAAGCCACATACATTTAACTAGAATAAAGAGAGGAGACAGTATGATAAAAAGGCGTAACGCTAATCTTAGGAGATGTGCTCGGAATTGGGGATGTGCTCTATAATTAGACATTGCTGATAATATGACAGATACACAACGGCTCATGTTGGATATGCCATGCCATGTCCTCGAGCTGGGTAGCACTGCCCCTTAATAATGTCACAGCAGCAGAAGCAAATGCAGACAACATGTCTTGTATCATACCGATAACCACCATGGCCATGCTGCAGATATCGGCATATTACAAACAAACAGGGAGGCCAAACGCAGCAGTCACTGGGTGTGTGGGTCAATCGCATATGCGACTTTACCCAAGTATTTCAATTGGACAGGCCCATGTTATCCTGCATATGTAACCCCTAGTGTGTCAGTACACCCAGAAGATCCGTGGGAGCCGCGGATGTCAGCGAATAGAAGAGAATAGAGATGTCCCTGTTAAATGTCAAGGTTACACTTTAGCAAACCCATGGACTAGTTCCTACCTCGGTGGAGGGACAACAGTAGCCCTAAACAAGGTAAATGGTTTAGCACACATGTTACTGACACTAAAAATAACACAGATGAACTTAAGCAGGTTAGAGAGATCACGATTCAGAATATTCAGGCTTTGGACATTTTACTAGCCGAGAGAGGTGGAGTGTGTAAGGTTTTAAACACCTCTTGTTGTTTCTATATACCTGATAATCATCCAAATATCAGCAACATCATAGACCACATGAAGAAGACTTTGCAAACACCTCCCCAAGTAGAGTTTTGGATCTCATGGTTAACGCCGTTGTGGGGAGGCTGCGGTTATTGGCTGGGTTATAGTGTTCTACCAATTGGGATTCTAATCTTGTTAGGTCTCTGTATAACACCCTGTATGTCTACAAGACTAGTTCTGAACACAGTTAAATATCAAATGTTATGACAGACTGACAAGAACATAAAACAACTGAAACCGGACTCAGAAACCGGACTGAACCGATGACTGGGACGACCCGACTTCAGACAGATTTCTAAATTCAGGTGACTATTATCCTGATTGTGACTTAGATCCTGATATGGAAGAAGTCATGATGTAGATCTTTAGATAATTGTGAAGTATATATTTAAGTAGATTGGTAAATTTTTCAAAGATGCTTTTGTGTCAGGGGTCTTTCCCTCATAAAAACAGCTGTAGTGTCCTCTGTGTGCATTAGAGTGCTAGTGATGATGTTGTTTAAAAAAAAAAAAAAACAGGTTGGTCTGATAAATTACCTAATGTACGGCTTTATTGTTTGGAATCATGAAATTAAAATGTTTAAGTTGTCATAGAATGACAAAAGGGGGAAATTGTAATGGAAATATCACATTTTAATTATGTATTAATTTGTAATTGTGCCATGCAGACTATAGAAGCTTTAAACTTGCTGAAGGTCTGGGTCAGATAAAGAGTTGTGAGTTTGAATGTAGGAACTTCATGTACGGGGCGTTGATTATGTTAGCAGAGATGTTTGTGTATAAAATGGGACAGCTGAGAGAAAGAGATCACCTTTCTCCATGCTGCAATTGTTTGCTGTGTGAGACTGGTCCTTCTGCAGAAGTCTAAAATAAAACCTTTGTGACTTTGCTCTTACCCAGAGTGTGAATTACTTGTTCTTATAATATTTACAGAATTTCCACCACAGTTTATATCAATACACTCGTATACCAACACTTTAGGCTGTTAGTGGAAAATTACAACCTTCAGAGTGATAGCAATGTCAGACCACATCGTACTGTACCACCCGGGTTCAGATTATTTTCCAGTAACACCGTGCACCCAAATGATTTAATGCTTAAAAGGCAATATGTTACTCTTTTTTACAATCTCTTTAACAATTTAACGCATGTCTCAGAGCTCCCCATAGTGTCTGTTAACACTCCAACTGCAATACACAATAATTATATAAATAATTAAAAATAATAATTAAATAATTATGATTTAGACGGATGGTGTGGGATTGTGAATGACAAAACATAATCGTGCATGCTTCTCGTTTCCTTATCAAAAGACCATTCTCAAGGACATGGTTCCCTTTCAGCACTGTGCGTTTTCAGAGTTTTCAGGTCAGACCAGTGACTCATCACGACCAGGTGAAGAGGCAGCAGCGAAAACCTCCTCCAGTCGAGAGACCTGAGAGTGACAGCTGAATTCAAACTGATACACAAATGATAAGCTGTGTATTTATTGTGAGTAAATGAAGAGTCACTTTATCTTTGACTTTAACTAATGTCTGTACTCTTTTATTTTATATACATGTATTATTTTATTTTTTATATACTAGTCTTTTTTTTTTACACTAACTACTCCTGTTATTTTCTTGAGACTTTTTTTTCTTTTTCAAAGCACATTTGAGTCTTGAATATTTATGGGGGATTCGCTAATAAACTCTTGTCTTGTTGCTTGGCGCCATCTCTCCTGTTTTTCACTGAGTATTTTAAAAGCGTGTGGAACAGCGAAACATAGCGGTGAAATACGGTATTGCACTTTTACCGTCGGGAACCAGGCCGAGTTGGCTTCCCTTTCTTAAAAAAAAAAAAAAGAGGAAATCGAATGATTATACAGTTAGACAAGACTTCACAGCAGTGTCAAAATGTGGTTTGTCAGAAATATGTCAAAGTAAATCCAGAGTTAAGCTGAAATCCGTTCAGTGCAAAGTATGACCTAATTAAAGAATCAAAATAATTCAATAACACATGTAAATATAACTACAATATGATTAAATGTATTATTGCTACTAAATAAGACTATTAGATCTTTAAAAATAAGTTATTAATTTATTTATTATATATAATTAAAATTAGTTTACATATAATTACAAGATCTAAATAAACTTAAAAAGATAAAGTGAATAATTACATATTACACACTAACATTTATCAAGATCTGTAAATGTACAATTTTAAACGTTTTTTTATATCGTTCTATTTTCTTTTTTATAATTGTTAACGAGCAATCATTTTAAATGCAAACATTGCAGTTCAGTTGCAGCAAGTGATTCTACATGACATTAGATAATGAACAATTAATAATAAAAAATGAAAAATGTAACATTTTATTACAAAATTCTTACCTGGTTATTTTATTTTATTTTGGTTTATTTATCTGTTTATTTGAATTGCTGGAAAGCTTGAAACTACGACTGACACCCATCCAGAAAAATAAGATAATAAAATATATCTATATACTTTCAAGTCACACATACTGTATGTTTTTGTATAATTCCGATACAATTACACATGTGCTTATTTATATATACCTGTACAAAAACTGAATAGCCTATAAATCGTTTTTAAGTGTATTTAGGAAGGTAACGCGCTATGCGTTATGCGGGTCGCAGACGGTCTTTTTCTCGCTTTTGACGTTATTACCGCTAGTATGTAAAAGCCGCGCCCTGTGATTTTCCGTGCTGCTAAATTAAGGCGAGCAAAAGATTCTAATTCAAATTAAGTGCATCAACATGTACGTGTAAAAAACATTCTACAGTAAGTTTCCATTAAAACTTACAGATTTTCAGGAATCAACAATTTTTACCATTACAAAAACATCTCAACATCTCATCTTTTGCAGTATTTTGAAAACGCTGCCAACCTTTTTTCAGCCACAAAAGGCTGAAGTCATACCTCACTTGCCGCCCCTTCGCCTTAGCATGCAAAATGTCTGATCTGCCATTGGCACAGCGACAAGGAATGTATTTCAGGTCTTAGTAACTACAGAAGTCTGAATGTCTTTATATACCCTGGTCTGTGGACCCACTTAACCTAAATATCTAATGAACATACTTTCCTGAGTTAGACAAGGGTTGACTTGCTCCCATGCACTCTCTCTCTCTCTCTCTCTCTCATTACACTTATGTATAAGTTCTGTGATTTGTAAGTACAACGATATTTAACATTGAACAGTATTAATTATCCCAATATATTCAAACTTGTATGCATGCCCTAGTTTATATCATGCCTTTTACATGTGAAGGTGCTTGCCCAGAAGCTGTGGGGAGCACGGGGTCAGCAATAATAATAATAATAATAATAATAATAAAGCACCCCTGGAGCAGAACATGTTAACATGCTAACAGCTGCAGCTAGAACACCTGAGATTTTGATCAGTAACCTAGATTCTTAACCACTAAGCTACTATACTAATGGAATATCATAACACCTGACTCAGCTCATGTATGAGTATTCCCCTGACAGGTTAGTGACATAGGCCAGAATCACTGCTGGGATAGCATTAATACAATGTAACCTATTTACTATTAATTAATTAATTAATTAATTACCTCCCCCATTTTTGTAGCAGAGATAAGGGTAACGCCACACGTTCCCCAGACCGATGGTGAAGCTCGCGCAGGACATGATAAAGTCCATCTGATGGGTCCATGTCGGTCTCTCCGAGCTCATCTCGCACACACAGCCCTAACCAGACAGGATAAAAATTAAAATAAGTCTGTCAATACCTCAGGGACTGCAAATAATTCCAAATCTCAAGGATCAATTGTTAGGAAAAAACACAAGAACAGCCAAACATGCCTACTGGAGACAATATTATAAAACAATAAGGAAAGAAAGTAATTTGGAGAATTTTAAGGAATATTAACTGTATAATAAACTTGCCAATTTGTTATGGATTTCTACTCTATGACTTATTATGAAGAGGCACAAACCATCTACTGTAGAAACTGCTGCCATCTACTGTTGAATAACTTAAGAAATGTTATATGTTAAACTTCCACCATGGATGAAATTTTTCACCTACGATCTCAAACGTGGCCGTACTTAACTCAGCTCACACACTTCACGGCGCTCTCCCAATGATTTTCTACCGTCTGTACAACTCACAAATTCATCATCAAACTTGAGAAACACCCATAAGATTGGTGAGGCATTTTATATAATCTGCAAACCTTTTATTTACTTGTTCCTTTTTAATTTTCCCTTATTTATGTTTAGTCAATAGATCATCTATAGTCTATCAAATTTTTCCTCATCCTGTCACTTTCAAATTCATTCTATTGGTGCATGTTGTGGAACGGTGCTGAAAGGTAGTGATACAGAATTCACATGTTGGGAATTAAAGGTTAATATCATAGTCTATGTCTTCAGGTAACGAAAATGAAAAAAAAAAATTTTAACTATAATGTACAAACCAAGACACTAATTGTATTAAAGCTTTAAAGCTCAGAGAATTTTCACCATTATTTGTTTTGCAGTTTTATTTTTCATTCTTTCTTTTTTTAATGAACATATGTGTAACGGGTGCTGTACGTGGGTAGAAGAAGAGGCATATCTGCAGAGGTGACGTGCGGGTGAAAGTCTTTTGATGAGTACAAACACAAGGGAAACAGAACGGGAACTTAACCAGGAGATAAACAACACATGACAGACCAAACAGGAGACAAACCATATGTGACAGACTAGGAGATAACATGAGGCTAGGGGCTACACAAAGGCTAGGGCTAACAAAGGCCTAGGAGCTAACAAAAGGGCTAGGAGCTAACAAAAGGGCTAGGAAAAACATGGAGCTAGGAAAATATACATAGGACTAAGAGAATAAACAGAACTTCACAGGGAAACAAACAAACCACTTAACTTGAGACAGTAAAAACCAAAATGAACAGTAACCCAAATCAAACAGATGCAAGACCTAGACTGGTGAAACTCAAGAACATTTATAATCAAACTAATGAGCAACCTCGGTTCAGGTGAGCGCTCCCATCACCTGAGCGAGGTACATTCTGGGACATGGAGTTTTTCTGGGGAGGCCTGTGGCTTAGTGGTTAGCACTGTCGCCTTGCACCTTCAGGGTCCAGGTTCGAATCTCAGCCAGGTTCAATTCCAGGCTCTGTGTACAGTACATACACCCATATTACAAAGTTTTTACAGTAACACACGCACACACATTAGCCCTGCATAGTGTGTGATATGTGCAGGTTGTGCGGTGCAACCGAGAGGCGAGGGCCCTCTTGTTCCCTTTCAAAAGCTACACTCGATGCTGCGTGAAAACGCTATGCGAACATCTCTTTGTTGCCCGGTTGTGAAGCCTGTGCATGTCAAAACCGCCAAATATCTTCGGCTTATAACCTCTGCCAGGCATGACATCACCGAATAAGGTGCACCTGCAGGTTATAAGTAGGAGTGAACCGGAAACATCCTCAGATCTTTTTGTCTTCAGGCCCGCTTTGTGTTTGCGTGTGCATGTGCAAGCCATAACGAAAGCAAAAATAAAAAGGAAAATAACAGCATTAACTCACCGATATGGCGGAGTTGCTTAAGAGATGTGTGCCTCCATGCGATAGATCTCTTTTGCAGGGTGATCTTCATGAATTTTGTCTCGAGTGCTTGGGGGAAGAACACACTCGCCTCGGGCTTCAGGGAGACTGTGAGTACTGTGATCTTCTCCCTATTAAGGTGCTTCACGCGCGGCTCGCTTTCTTTAAAGAGAAACCGCGAGCCGCGGCGCATTCCTGGGGCTCGCGTGCTGATCTGGCAGACGTGCACGAGATGGAATTTCCAATTTCTCCCTCGCTCTCTCCGGATCAGGAAGTTTTAGCTTCCGCTTCGCAAGCGCGCTCCGGCGCCTCTTGTGAAGGAGCGGTGGAATCCTCCTCTCCCACTTCCATGGAAGTAGCCTCCTCACAACGCTCCTCCAGTGCTGACAGAGTTTTTGAGGAATTATTAGAGGTTATAATGCGTGCGGTAGAGCGATTGCATATCGACTGGCCGCAGCAGCGAGATTCCCCCAAGTGTTCGAGATTGAACGACAGGTTTCTGTCGGGTGGCCGGGGGGAGGAGCCTCAACGTCTCTCCCTCCCCTTCTTTGGTGACATCCATGATGAATTAACTCTTTCATAGAGCAAGCCGTATTCATCGCGTGTTTTTGTGCCATCGACTTCGGCTTATTCGAATATCATTGATGTGAAAGCACACGGTTATATGATGAAGAGATAGAAGAGACGCTTGCGGGCTATCTCTCTCTTGGGACATCATCATCCCTGAAAAAGCCTACTCTCCCCTCCAAGCCGTGCAGATTGACATCTGCTTTGGTGGGTAAAGCTTTTCAGGCAGCAGGACAGGCTGGCGCTTCACTGCACACCATGGTGGTTTTGCAGGCTTACCAGGCTGACCTGCTGAAGGACCTGAGCACCGACAGGGTTATTGATGATACGAGCCACAGACCTGTCTCTCCGTGCAACCAAGCAGACGGCCCATGCTGTGGGCCGTTCTATGGCTGCCATGGTTTCCACGGAGAGGCATCTGTGGCTGAACCTCACGGGCATCAAGGATAAGGATCGTGCTGTCATCCTCGATGCCCCTGTCTCGCCTTCCGGCCTTTTTGCTGTTAATTCCGTTGCCACTAGGTTTCAGGAGGCGAAGCTATATGTACAGGCCTTTGGGAGGTTCCTTCCCCGCCGTGCTCAAGAACCGGGACCGTCGGCCACCCGGCGACGGCCAGGTCAGGCCCCTATCAGGCGTGAGGTGCAGAAGGAGAGCGTGACCAGCCGCGCACCATAAAGACTGGGGTGGGGCTCGCCGCTCTTCTCAAAAATCTGCTTTGAAAAGACCAGATCTGAGGAGCTTCCTCTCTTCAAAGAAGAAGCCATGAGGTTCGTGCGCCTGGGGCTGTGGGGGTGTCTCCCCCCAGGGAGGGGCACCTGCATTTTCATCACAAAACAGGGCCCCTTCCCTGGCACTCCCGGGAGGCGGTGTTCAATCCCCGCCACCACTGGTGTTTCGGGGAGCGCCGGTCTCCAATGAAAAGTTGGGTGTTCAGGCATTTCCTTCCACACTTCAGGATACCCAACACCTAACACCCCCCCATCCAGCCGAAGTGTCAAAGCTCGTGCCTCTTTCGGAGAAGCTGGCAGCATGGAAACTACTGCCAGGCGCATCTCCTTGGGTACAAAGGACTGTAGCCACAGGCTACAGGATTCAGTTTGCACATAGTCCTCCGCATTTCAACGGCGTGGTCTCCACTTCCATGAAACCGGACCGAGCACATCTGCTGGCCCAGGAGTTACAGACTCTGCTAGGCAAAGGGGTCATAGAACATGTTCCCCTCCCAGACAGAGAGTCGGGCTACTACAGTCGGTACTTTTTGGTGCCCAAGAGAGGGGGAGGGCGGGGGGGGAGGTTGCATCCGATCTTGGATCTTCGCGGCTTGAACCGCTATCTCAGGAAATCCAAATTCAAAATGTTGACTGTCAAAAGTCTCACGGATGTATATTTCCATATAGAAATATTGCCACAGCACAGGAAGTTCCTGAGGTTCGCTTTTGGGGGCGAAGCTTACCAGTATCGGGTCCTTTCATTTGGCCTAGCTCTGTCACCCCGCAAATATACAAAATGCATGGATGCAGCTCTGGCTCCTTTATGACTCCAGGGCATCCGTATTTTGAATTACATAGACGACTGGCTGATTCTGGCCCAGTCTCAGGAGCTAGCGCTTCGACATCGGGATGTCGTCCTAGCCCATCTTCATTCTTTAGAATTGAGACTCAACGCCTTCTCCTTCCTGTTCAGAGGACAACATATTTGGGTGTGACATGGGATTCGGTCACAATGCGGGCACAGTTGTCTCCTGCTCGTGTCGAATCCATTCTCAACACCTTGAAGGAAATCAAGCTAGGCCAGAAGGTCACTGTTCATCACTTTCAGAAATCTTTAGGCCTCATGGCAGCTGCGTCCACGGTGATACCTTTGGGCCTTCTGCACATGAGAGCGTTTCAGCTGTGGCTAAGAGCCAGGGTGTCATTCAAGGGCCAACCCCCAGAGGCTAATAAGGGTTACATGCCGGGGGCTTCATACCCTTTCTATGTAGTTCAGACCCCGGTTTCTGACTTTGGGTCCCACTCTAGGTCCGTCTTGTCGTCGCAAGATGCCAACGACAGACGCTTCCCTCACGGGCTGGGGTGCGGTCTTGGATGGCCGTCCAGCACAAGGGAGCTGGAGAGGTCATCTTCTCGCGCGGCACATCGATTGCCTTGAAATGATGGCTCTGTTTCTGGCCCTGAAACACTTCCCCCAGCAGTTGAGAGGCTACCATGTCCTAGTGCGGGTGGACAGCACTGCGGTAGTCTCGTACATAAATCACCAGGGTGGACTGTGCTTGCGCCGCTTGAACAAGCTAGCGCACCTGGTTCTGCTTTGGGCACAGGAGAAGTTCCTGTCCCTCAGGGCGATTTACATTCCAGGGCATATGAATGTAGGAGCAGACTTGCTATCCAGACAAGCTGTTAAACATGGGGAATGGAAACTCCACCCCGAAGTAGTCAGACAAATCTGGGAAAGATTTTATGTAGCAGAGGTGGACCTCTTTGCCTCACAAGAGGCAGCACAATGTCCCCTTTACTACTCTCTGACTCCTCCAGCTCCCCTGGGTCTGGACGCAATGGCCCACACGTGGCCCAGATTACGCCTTTATGCATTTCCACCTATAGTTCTGCTCC
>QNUK01001108.1:0-30000 GCA_013621035.1 Clarias magur | reverse complement strand
AGCAGAGGGGAGGCGACATCTCCCTGACGAACACCAGTTCTGATGGTAAACTCTTCCGATAGTTCGTTTCGGATGTGTACTTGACTGGAGGACCCGGCATAGCTTTCCTGAAGGAGCTTGATGACTTTCGGAGGTACATGCTCGGTCTCCAATGCCTACCACAGTGCTGGCCAGTGGACGCAGTCAAAGGCAGATCGAAAGTCGATGTAGACGATGACTGCCCTTTTCTCGCATTGGATTCTTTCCTCCATCAGTTGACGGAGAGTAAAGATCTGGTCACTGCAACCACGGTTTGGCCTGAATCCAGCTTGCTCCTCCCGGCTTGTCTGTTCGTGGTATCGCTGCAGCCGTGATTGGATGATTTTCATGAAGATCTTTCCAATGGACAGCAAGCTTATGCCTCGATAATTCTTGCAGTCTCGGCTGTCGCCTTTTTTGTATGGGCACAATTGTGGCCTTCTTCCATGCTCGTGGTATTTGTTCCATGCGCCAGATATTTCGAATGAGCAGGAGCAGTCGGTGGAGTAATAGATCCCCGCCAACCTTGATCGCTTTGGCCGTGACCTGGTCCTGCCCTGGTGCCTTGCCAGTTTTCAGAGTACGGACGGCTGTCCGGACCTCGTCCAAAGTTCGCTCAGTGTCAGACATGTCAACCTCTGGTGGGCCGATGCGCGGCGGCTCCGATTGTGGTCCTTGTGGAGGAATGTGGTGTACAGCTCCTCAAAGAATTGTCTCCATCTTTGAAGGCGCTCGGTCGGCGATCGCACAAAGGTACCATCAGCATTTCGGATGTTGTCATTCGTTGACTTAACTTTTCCACTCGTCGTCGAAGAGTCCGGTAGAGCGTGTGGTATTCGTGTTTGGAGGCTGCCTGTACCAAGTCGGCCGCCACTTGGTTCCAGTAGGCCTCTCTCTCTTCTTTCATTCGACGACGAATTGCTTGGTTGAGCTGCCGATATCGTTCGAAATTCAGCAGTTTGACTCGCTTTCGTTCAGTCACCAATTCCAGTCATTCATCGGATATCCACGACTGTGTTCGATGGTGAGTTGGTGGACACACTTCCTTTGCGGAGTCCATGATCGTGCTTGATATTTGCCTTTCTTCAAGGTCAACATCCTCTGATTGTGCTAGGGCCGCGAAATGTTTGGCTAGCTCAAGTTGGAATTCGGCCTTTCGGACAGGGTCATTCCAATCCAATCCAATCCAGCTTGAAAGGAGGACGAGATTTACGTTTGGGCCGTTGCAGCCGAAGTTGGAACTTGGCATGCACAAGGTAGTGATCCGATCCACAATCTGGTCCACGCTTCGAGCGGACATCCTAGAGTGACGATAAGAACCGGGAGTTGATCAAGATGTAGTCTAAGATAGCCAAGTCCTTGCCAGCTGGATTTCGCCACGTGAGTTGATGTTTCAGGGGATGCTGGAAGTGGCTGTTTCCCACAAGGAGGTTGTTGGTGCTGGCAAAGGATAGAAGGCGCGTTTCATTGTTGTTGATCTCTCTGTGTCCAAACCGGCCCATCGTGTCCTCCCATCCTGTTCGATCTGGGCATTAAAGTCGCCCGCCAGGATGGTCACATTGGTCCATGGGAGGGAGTCCAGCGTTTGCTGGAGTTGGTTGTTGAAATCGTCCTTGACTTGGTCCGGACTGGTCTCGGTTGGGGCATAAACGGAGATAATGTGGGTTTTGACAGTGCCGTTGATGGTGAGGACTCAACAGGAGGCCGGTTATTTTGTGTCATTCGCAAAAATGCACCTGATGGATTTTGATATACTCCTCCTAGGAAAATTATACAATCGCTACCAAAGTGGGCCAAAGAGATCTAAAGATATTGAGGATGCAAAATTGCGGAGGGATTATTGATATCTCAAACAGGTCAGCCGTGATAATTTCTTAAACGTACGCCAAAAAATTATTAATAACTTTCTGTGTGGCATTATATTGAGTGACATTATATTCAGTGACACTTTCTGTGACATCACGTTCAGTGACATCAATTCAGGAACATCATAGTGTGAGGCTTTTCTTCCAGCACCTGCGACCTATTGTACACACATACACATCACAAATGTTAACACACACACACACACACACACACACACACACATCACTAAAGTTAATACACACAGACACACACACCATAAATACACAAACAAGCACAAATACATTAACTCGTCACACACAGACTGCCACATCCACACGTCACACACCTCTCTCCCTCACTCTCACACACACTAACCCTCACACACAAACACATCACACACACACAAACACACACACACACACACACACATCACTAATGTTAATAGGCACAGACTCACACACCATACACACAAACAAGCACAAAAACACAAACAAGCACAGAACACAAGCATTCACAAAAACACACTCACACATCACACACATGCACACATACACACATACATACACCCATATTACAAATGTTTACACTCATGCACACAAACATCTCTCACGACACACACACCATACACACACACACACATTAGCCCTGTATAGTGTGTGATGTGTGCAGGTTGTGCGGTGCAACCGAGTGGCGATGGCTTTTTCGAGGTCTTAACACACTCGAATAATACAGGTTGTGCGGTGTGCCCGAGATGGCAATGGCACAGGGTGCTTGGGCCCGTCATCGCTGCTTGCAACTATGTTTTTGTTTTGCATTTGCTCGGCTATATTAACTTTGCTTTACATTTGCTTTGCTTGCATTTGCTTTGTATTAACTTTGCATTTGCTTTGTATTATGAGTACTGCTACTTGTCAGGGATAACCCCTAGAGGGCGCCAAAGCGCCCTTTGTTTTGGTTTGTAGTTCCTTTTGTTTAAACTTCTGTTCCCATGGGGCAACTCGGTCAGGTGACCAGGGGGCACTCACCTGAGCCGAGTTGGTGATTAGTTTTATTATAAATAGTTTGGTTTCTTTGAGTTTCTTGTCTTGTGTCTGTTGATTTACCTCGTTAATGTCTGTGTTTAGTTCGTGGTTATTCTATACGTGTTTTAGTTTCAGTTTCATTTAAAGTATATCTGTTTTGTTAATTTCCATGTTTTTATGTTTATAATCAATAAACATCGTTTCCCTGAACCACCTGGATCCTCTGCATTTATGCCTCGCACCCAGAAACGTGACAGAACGCAAGACCTTGAAATAGCAGAGGGGCCCCCCGGGAGATTCTTTTGGGGGGGGCAAGGATGTTTGAAGTTTGGGGAACCGACGCGGAGAGCAGGAGGAGAACCAAACGGCGTAGCGGCAGAAGAGCGGAGTGTGAGTGGGACGTGCAGCTGGGAGCAGCCTCCCAGAGTGTTTGGAGCAGCTTTCGGCGGCATTCGTGACCTGCGGGAGCAGGTGGCCAAGCTCCAAGGGCTGCTAGCACAGCTGCACCGCGGCGCTGAGCACAGCGAGCTGCCGCCGCTGCACCGCGACGAAGTGGAGGGCGAGCTTCCGACGCAGCACTGTGCCTTCGTGGACGGCGAGCTTCCGTCACTGCACTGTGCCTTCGTGGACGGCGAGCTTCCGTCACTGCACTGTGCCTTCGTGGACGGCGAGCTTCCAACGCAGCACAGTGCCTTCGTGATCAGCGAGCTTCCTCTTCCTCCGCCGCTGCCTTCATGCGCCGCCGAGGATAGCAAGCTTCCTCTTCTTCCTCCGCCGTCATGCGCCGCCGAGGATCACGAGCTCCATCCTCTTCCTCTGCCGTCGCGTTCATGCGCCGCCGAGCACAGCGAGCTTCCTCTTCCTCCGCCGCCGCCTTCATGCGCCGCTGAGGATCACGAGCTCCATCCTCTTCCTCCGCCGCCGCCTTCGTGCCGCTGAGGTCAACAAGCTTCCTCTTCCTCCGCCGCCGCCTTCATGTGCCGCTGAGGATCACGAGCTCCATCCTCTTCCTCTGCCGTCGCGTTCATGCGCCGCCGAGGACAGCGAGCTTCTTCTTCCTCCGCCGCCGCCTTCATACGCCGCCGAGGTCAGCGAGCTTCCTCTTCCTCCGCCTTCATGCACCGCTGAGGTCAGCGAGCTGCCTCTTCCTCCTCTGCCGCCGCCGTCACACGCCGATGAGGATAACGAGCTTCCTCTTCCTCCGCCGCCGCCTTTATGCGCCGCCGAGGATCGCGAGCCTCCTCTTCCTCTGTCGCCGCCTTCATGTGCCGCCGAGGTCAGCGAGCCTCCTCTTCCTCCGCCGCCGCCGTCATGCGCCGCCGAGGACAGCGAGCTTCCTCTTCCTCCGCCGCCGCCGTCATGCGCCGCCGAGGACATCGAGCTTCCTCTCCCTCCGCCGCCCTGTGTCAATGAGGACGACGAGCATCCACTGCCTTCGCCGCCCTACGTCAACGAGGACGGCGAGCTTCCTCCGTCTCCGCCGCCCTACGTCAACGAGGATGGCGAGCTTCGTCCATCTCCACCACCCTGCTTCAACGGGGGCATGAAGCCACCTGGCCCACAGGACATAGGTGCCAGCCTGTGGGTGAGAGGGGCAGACATTGGACCCTGGGGGGGATGCCCTGGACCTCCTGTGGCGCCCCGGAGTTGCGCCCTTTGAGGGGGGGTTATGTCAGGGATAACCCCTAGAGGTTTCTTGAGTTTCTTGTCTTGCGTCTGTTAATTTGCCGTGGTTAATGTCTCTGAGTTTCGTGAGTGTTTGTATACATGTTTTAGTTTCAGTTATCATTTATAAAGTATGTTTGTTTTGTGTTTCCCCTGACTTTATGTTAAATAAACATCGTTTCCTTTAAAACCTGGATTCTCGTGCAATTATGCCTCGCACCCAGAAACGTGACACTACTTTTGTATTATTCTTGTTTATTTTTGCTCTACGGTTAGTGGGTAAATATATGGCATTATGCCTCACTGCTATGTTGCATGACTGCTCCTTTGTCGGCGGGTTGCTTTGCCATATTGCTGCTGTGCATGCATTTCTGGCTGAGAACTTGTTTTTAAATTGTAAGTTGTTCCTCTCTCTCTCTCCTTTCTATTTTGCTGGTTGTATTTATTTTAATTACATTTCCCAATCTTGTAGAGCTGTGAGCTAAAGTTGGTGGCAGTGTGACGTGTTGGGGGTTTGTTTCCCTTTCCTGTGTGCGTGTTGGTCACCCGCTTGTGCCGATTGTCACAGTGAATTGTGTGTGGGGGTGTGATTCACGTGTGTTTTAGGTGACTCTTGCTTGGATATTCATCCCCTTCTCTCTTTTAGTCTGCTATCCACTGGTAAGCTCCAGCTCCAATTTGATGATTGTATATTTTAATGTGCATCATTCTAAGTGTAGTATATTCTTGATGTTGCAACTGTTTTTACTATTGTTATAAATAAATTTTGAATTGCTATATTGTGTATGACTGTCTGTGAGTGAATAAACGTTTGTGTATGAAATCCACGCCTCTTGCCTGTTCAGTGAACGAACCAGGGTGCCTTAGTTAATTTAATAACTACGGTTGTTTATTTCCTTGGGTGCAATTTCCAAGGTGGCATAATTGGCTAGAGTTGTTAAATCAGGGGATCGGTGGAGTTTGAACCCCCTTGACCTCGCCACATTAGCATGGCAGGCTCAGAGAAGAGGTGCTGCCACAATGCAGTGACCCAGTCTATTGCTAGCGGGGTAATTGAACCACTGATCCGGGGGCATGAGTCGACTCTGGAATCAACTCGTGACCAGACTGAAACACGGAAGTGGCTTGCGCCTTGAGCCGCCCAAATACCTGCTCGAGGCACTCATTAATCCCATGCATCTCCAAAATTAATGTGGTTAGGGCTTCCTTGTTCTTATCAAG
The DNA here is from genome assembly GCA_013621035.1 of Clarias magur. Classification (NCBI taxonomy): domain Eukaryota; kingdom Metazoa; phylum Chordata; class Actinopteri; order Siluriformes; family Clariidae; genus Clarias; species Clarias magur. The sequence continues at coordinate 24,229 of QNUK01001108.1, read as the reverse complement.
TACTCTCACTTGGCCCTCAACTATTTCTTGCATTGCTATTTCTTGGCTCTTTGGATGGGGCAATGTTTCTTGATGCAACTTACATCTTGATGCAACAGTCTTTGGTCCTGATAACTTACCGGTGCTACCTAATCATCCCATGAAGTGCACAGGTATTGCACTGATTGTGCTAACGGCGCTGTCCCCTGGCAACCAATTGAAACCCTTATGAAACCTGTGTCATGACATTTGCAACATGATTTTCCATTGGCTTGTATTTTTCAGTGCAGGAGAAATTATTATTCATGTTCTTCACATTGTTACGCTCCCACAAAGTTGGGACAGATGGTATAAGGTGTAGGTTATAGTGCTTATTTACAGAAAAATGAAGACACAAAGAAAACCCAGGTGAGAGAACATGGACAGTGCCAAAGGAATTAACAAAAAAGAAAATCAACTATGCTAGACCTCACTGCTAATCCAACAAAAACTATCTAACCACACTATGCTAAGCTGTCAGAAGTCAGAAATACAGGGGGTGGCACTCATCCTCCAACCTAGTGGGTTTAGACACTGAGAAAAACAATGTGATGTGATTTCTTCAACTAGTTAACACATGTCTCAGAGCTCATTCAGAGTGTCTGTGAATGCTCCAGCTGAAATACATCTAGTACATAAAAGAAAGGTATTGTCTGTACATTGGCCTGAACTCACTCTTTTATGTATGTCTTTGCCAGCACTTAGGTATTTGCCTGAAGTTAAACCTGCACTATAAAGATCATCAAATTGTTAAGTTATGAACAGTTATAAGCCAGATTATGTCAGTATCTATTGCTTCCCCCCCCCACCCCTCAAGGTGGGCATGGCTACACCTGTCACTCAATAAATCCAATCAACCTTTCAAAGTTCACCATGTAGACAGAGTATCCAGAAGACATAGAAACTAACGTAATACAACTACAAGCCACCAACATTCTCAAGAAACAGAAACAAAAGCATGACACAGCATGGCTTACTCCTAAAAAAGGAAAGTGGACTATGAAAATTGAAATGTCCAAGATGAATAAACAGATCAATGTATGTTTATTCTTCCTAGGGGAAGTTTAAAACTAGGTTTCTTATATGTTCTGAAACCGTGGCACTAATAACAAGCAGTAAGATGAATCGCCACTATGAGATAAAACATGGGTTGTTAGAGCAAACCTATCCACAACAGTCCGAGGTAAGGGCATATAAAATACCTGGAGCCCAGTAAAATAAAACTAAGAGCCCAGTTTTAGGATAACTGTGGAAGTGAAGTGGGTTTTGAGGGCTAGAGATAGGATCACTGATGATCAGATTTTGTAATGTCTCTGTAAATAGTCCAGCTTGGAACAGGTAACTTTATGTATAATTGGTGTCTGTACAGCCAAATGAAGAGCATCACATACCAACTGTTGTGTATATTCTATTGCCATAGGCAAGCTGAAGTTGAAAACCTTTGTGACTGTTCCCATGACACCAAAATAGTATCTAGTATCTAACACTCAGCTCATGCTGAGTTTCTTAGTTTTATAGTTTATAGTAAGTTAATGTACCACAAAAAACAGCACTAACACTTGATGATGTGTTAGAAAATGGTTGCTGAGCAGGGTAGAGCCACTGGTGAACTGACTACTCTAGTAAGAGACCTACCACAGAAAAATGCTGGGGAGGGAAATTAAACCAGTGAGCAGCCAAGAACACAGGTTTATGGACAGAAAAGTGAGACACGTTGTGTAGAAATGTACTCGTAGGCACCATCCCGTAATGAAAAATCTTTTGTCGTGTCAAGACCACAAGACACTAGCTCCCTCGGTTGCAGTGAGCCAGGCAATGCGAAGGCAGACTTAAGGCCTACGCAAAAGTCAAACCAGTCACAGTCAGTTCCTTCAGGGTGCCAGAGGCAAATGATCTCTTGCTGAACTAAAAATAGGGGGAGTATAAATGTCTTGCTCTTTGAACTCGGGGAGCCAAGCCAGCACCATTGTTAAGTTTTTTTAGGGAGTACCAAGGTGGAGAAGACCAAGACATACAGTCAAAAAAGTCTTGACAAAAAGTAAACAATTAGTTGAAGATTACGGCGATTAATGGGTTGGACATACCCTACCTTGGTTATCTTGAATTAGATGTTGTGCACTTCTAGAATATTAGAATATAGAAGAACATTTTTTTAACTCACCTCCCTCATTTTTGTAGCAGAGGTTAGGGAAATGGCACACGTTCCCCAGCCCAATGGCAAAGCCCATACAGTACATGATGAAGTCCATAGGCCAGATCCATGTTTGTCTCTCTTGCCTCATTTTGTTATCCACGCTGATCAGATTAGAGGCCTCATGGCCCCCATTGGGAATGAGGTGGTCTTTCTTCTCCTCTGGTAGCGCCAACATGGGGTCCATGAACATGTCCACAGCAGGGAACTCTTCCCCATCTTAAACACACACAAAACACACACACACAGTCCTAGCCAGACAGGGAAATTCTTTATTATAAAACCTTTAATTGTATTATCAATATCAGGAGTTTTATTTAGTATTTAAAATGTAGCCTTCTTTCTGGCTTTTAATATTTTTTTCCTCAGTAAGGTTTCCTGGGAAGCCTGACTGAAGTGTGTTTGTCAAAAAAAATGTGGAAGCGAAAAAAATGTAAATGTATATCACTGTATTTATCACTTGTAAAACGGAAATACTTAAAGGTAAGCCTGAAGATTTGCATGGTAGGTATGTCCTGCAATACTCTCAGGCTGTAATAGGGGCCAGGAGTAGCATAGGTAGGGCATAGCGCCCACCACCAAATTGCAACTGTTGAGCCCATAACCCTCAACAGCCCAGATATATAATTAAATAAAATGGAAGTCACTCTGGACAAGGCGATAAATGATAGAGGACTTTATTAATCCCAAAGGGACATTTTATATATAAAATGTAAATAACAGGTGCAATGGTGCTGAATGCGTATTTATAGTGGGTGCTCCTTGCTCTTGCTAGCTCTAGTCAGTGTCATTCTTGTTGTTGTGATTGTTGTTTAAAGGCAGTTCACATACAAAAAGTGTCTCTTTCTTTTTGTTTAACTGCAATTGTAATCCAGTACCATCAATTGTAGGCCTTATTCTCCCTTATCGTTCTGGCTTCTTAAAGCCAATAAAACAAAAAGTCAAATGCTTCCCTAGTTTTGTCTTGTCTTGTCCTCTGCTTCTATTCAGCACTTCCACACACTTTCTTCTTTACATTTCCCCTCTAATTACCACTGCGGAGTCCTGCATCACTGCCACCTACAGTATAACCCTCACTCTCCTCCACCTTCCCTGTCCTTTAAAGCCAACTTTCCTGTGCAGTCTTCCTAAAAAAAAAAAACTTTCTTCCCATATTCCTTCACTCTCTAGTTCTTGGAGTTGTCATATCATATCTAGCCTGCCCTGCACGATATCAGCATATACTCGACAATACAGTATGAGTCATTGAGTCACTACAAATTACTATATTTCAGTGAGTAAACTGCTCAGTCCATTCTAGCGCCATCAGTAATGCATATCCACATACACTCAAGACACTCAACAATTTGAAATAGGTACTATAGGTATAGTTAATGAAGCACCAGTTTGCTCTGATTTCTGGTCTTTAGACCCATCTGTGAGTACCTGTATCTTTATATTTCTGGATGATATATCTATAGAATTTGCTGGGTCAGTTGTCTTATCAATACGGTATGTTTGCTCATTAGTAATTTCGAATCAACATCTGGTGTTTCTCTCCAGGAACCATCACCATATCGTGGTGGAGAGGTTTGCATGCCCTCTGACTTCGATATTGACCTTAACATTTACTTTTTTCCGTTACTTCTTTTTCCAAATCCACACCCTTGTTTTCCTGGATACCTGAATGGGCTGGGACCCACAGTAAAGAGATATATTCCCTTCTCTAACTATTCCTGAATTAGCTGTTGGGAGCTGTTGTCTGGAGCCATGTGCTCTTGTTAGAACCTCCCAAGGCAAATTAATCTCAGTCAAGGGGCCAGACTAAGAAAGGTTCTACCCATGAGGTTCTTGCAATACACACTAGCCAAGATGAACGAAGGCGAAATATGCTTGATGCTAGCTCTGTGATATATGCAAAGTTCGCGAAATGGAGAAAGAGGAAAAGGGCCATCATTGCAGTCTGCGCATATGCTTCATTTATTGTGTCCTCAACCATTCAGAGAAATGTCTGGGTACGAGATGTGTCAGGGTCGCTCTCTGGTGGCTTGCAATCAATCTGTTTGCATTGGTGCATCTGTTTTGGGATGAGCAGCGCCTCGGTGTGCCCGATTACGCCATTAAACCGGGAAGAAGTCGCAGTTTTAATGACGTACAGAACGCAATGCCTCAGAAAATCCGATCTGTCTGTATACATGACAATCACATTAACACATATCTGATTTATATCTGATATATTTCCACATATGAAGGAGGCCCGAAACCGATCTCGAAATATCGGAATGCATACGCTTTTTTCCTGTTTACATGGACATAGAAAATATCCGATACGTGTCACATATGAGCAAAAAATCGGAATTGGGTCACATTTAACTGACAATGTAAACGTAGCTTTAGAAAGGTTTAAACTACCCATGAAAAAAGAGGAGGGAGAAAGGTGACCCTGCCCAGAGGAAACCAGACGCCCATGTCTAGAGGCAGGCCTGGACAGTCAGCAAGCACCTGTTGGCTTACCACGGGGCCCGGCCAAGCACAGTCCTTCTGGAAAACCATCTGCCACCTAAAGAGGGGTGAAATGGGGAACCACCCAAGGTGTGTACAGTAGGGCAAAACACTGCTGACCTTGACTTAGGAGGTAATCAGCTGGTGGAAAGACACTTTGAGGAACTTCTGGACCCGATTAAACCACCCTCTACTGCAGAGACAGTATTGGAGGATGACTGGCGGTTGGTGTCATCTCCCTGGGCAAGGCCACTGAGGTAGTCAAACAACTCTACGGTGTCAAAGCCCCGGGAATTGATGAGACAGGGAAGTGGAAGACTGGGGTGGTGGTTCGCCTCTTCAAAAAGGGGACTAGAATGTGCATGCCAACTACAGGGGCATCACACTACTCAGCCTCCCTCTGAAAGTGTGCTGGAAAAGAGGGTTCAGCCAATTTTTGAACCCCAGATTAAAAAGTAACTGTGGATTCCGTCCTGATTGTGGAACAATGAATCAGCTTCTTACTTCTTAAGTCAAGTCAAGAAGCATCACTCGTATAGTCAATATCCGTGCACTCTTGTACTGTTCACTATAACATTGTGACCATGTGTGTGTCTGTGTGCGCGCGTGTAAAGCATTTTTTAATTTTGTGTCCAAGTGTAGTGATTGTTCTTTAGTAACTGTACAGCAACAATGATCTCCGGTAAGAAAAAGACGATGATAATAATACTTCTTTGATTACAACAGCCACGATTACTTGAATGCTCTTATGTACAGTAGCTACCAGTTTTAAAACTTAGTTTAAGGTTGTTTTTTGAATGAGGTAACTAGCAATCAACATAATAAGAAAGAAGGCTTCATTTAAAATATTAAATATATAGGTAATTCACACACACATATATAGGTAATAATATACATACTGCATGTTACCTTAGAAAAGAGTTGTGGCTGGTGAAAGACAAGAGAGGAATGGAGGTGGACTATTTTGTAGAAGACTTTCACACACATGCACACTAATGGAATCATATGGAATGAAATCATTGTCAAAAAATAATCGTGTGTAAAAAAAAAAGATTTGTGTGTAATTCTGTGTTTTGTCTGAATTGGATTCCAAAATCTACGGCCACGACAGCTTACAGATACAATATTTTGTGTTTGTTACAGTACAACTCCGAAATACACGACTCTGACCATTTACAGACACAAAACTCGTTTTCACAACTCGTTACACGAACAAATTGTGAAATTACGTAGCGTGTTAAACCACTGTCAAAAATATGTCATCAAGGCCACATTCACAGGCACTATGGGACTTTTTGGGGCGGTTAACCGCCCACCCCTTAGAAAAGTCATAGCACCCCATTCCTGAACAAGCCGCACGATTTGACACCTCATTCATGGGTCTACGACAAACGGTGCGGGACTAGTTACGCACCAAACTTAAAAATAATAAGATTATAATAGTAGTGCTTCGCTTTTGCAAGCACCACTAATAAGCCTGTGAGATTATAATAATAGTCCTTCGCTTTGCAAAGCACCACTGACTAGAGAGCCACATTTTCTGAAGAAACCGTGAGTGATGCTTGCCAGTCATAGATGTAGCTGATGTTTATCTCAATGTAAAGTCTATGGGACTTTTTGGGGCGGGGGCAATTAACCACCCACCCCTTAGAAAAGTCATAGCACCCCATTCCCGACCAAGCTACACGATTTGACACCTCATTCATGGGTTTACGACAATCGGTGTGGGGCTAGTTACGGAAGAAGAAGAAAAAAAGAAAAAAAAAAGAATAATAAGCCTGTGAGATTATAATAGTAGTGCTTCGCAACCACCACTAATTAACACTTCTATTGTTCTATGTACTGTATATTCTTTCAACATGAAAACTGGTCTTTGTAGTGTATTCTGAATCGGTGTCAGTCCCACACACTTGCTGTATTTCTGGTCCTATTGGCCTTTCATAGTGATTATTGCCTTGACGTTGGGATCAAGTCATTTATACAAGAAGCAGAATAGGACACTCAAAAACTACCCAAATTTTTATCTACCCAAATCTAGAGGAAATCCACCACAGTACTCATCGTCCATCAAACATAATTTATTTGATTCTAATACTTTCACTCCGGTGAGGAACTTGTTTTACTCTGTTGACACTTTAAAAAAAGTTTTATATATATATAATAATAATAAAATAATTTTAAACATCTTACCTAGTTTTAATATTGTAAACAGTACAGTATAGTATATAGTTTATTCTGGAGCTTATCCCAGGAAGCTTGTGTGCTCACCACATTTTCACTGTAAAGGAATTACACATTCACCAATTCAGGTGGACAGAAAACCGCCTTCATCTACCTACATCATCATCAAAACTTCTGCCATCCTTTCAGGCTGAAGAAATGACAGGTGTAATGATGCTGAATGAAAATTTATAGCCAATGCACAGGTGCTCGACATTTTAAATGTGTCGAATGTCATAGCACACATCAGTGAGTTCACCTGCCCCTATTTCATGTACAATAATCACTATGGAAACCAATGCTTGATGCAATGACTTTTATAATTCTTTTTTATTTATTTACCTTTATTTAACCAGGCAAGACAGATTAAGAACAAGTTACTTATTTACAACTGTAGCCTGGCAAAGGTGAAGCCTTTGGGGGAAATGGGGGGACTAAAATAAAACATTTTAAGAAAGATACATATATACAGTATAAATGAAAATTATGGAAATAAAAAAATTAAATAAATAAAATAAATAACTAAAAATGCATATTAAAAAAAACATAAGATGTAGTATAAACGATGTAAACAATACATCTAGGCATTTGGCAGACGCCCTTATCCAGAGCGACTTACAATTTTATCTCATTATACATCTGAGCAGTTGGGGTTAAGGGCCTTGCTCAAGGGCCCAACAGGGACAACTTGGTGGTAGTGGGACTTGAACCTGGGACCTTCCGAACCATAGTCCAATGCCTTAACCACTGAGCTACCCCTGACCAATAGAGCAATAGAGCAGCAATGATTCTAAACTATTCTAAATAACAGCAACACACGTCTTTATAGTAAGTTGCGATCCGAGAGTGAAAAGCAGACTTAGGAATGAGATTTTTACATTTCCTGCAGGTCATTCCAGTCTCTAGCAACAGCGTTCTGAAAAGACGACAGGCTAAATACAGAGGCAGCCTTAGGAACTATCGGCAGAATCAGATTAGCAGAGCGAGTGTTGTACCCAGAAGAAGAAGCGTGTAACAGTTCTTGTAAGTAAGGAGGGGACCAGCCGAGAAGAGTTTTGTAAATTACCATCAGCCAATGAGTTTTACGGTGGTTGTGCAATGAAGACCATTTGAGAGAAGAATAGAGGGTACAGTGATGAGTTTTGAAAGGAGCATTTGTTAGACACGTGGACAAAATTGTTGGTATCCTTCGGTCAATGAAAGAAAAACTCACAATGGTCACATAAATAACTTTATTCTGACAAAAGTAATAATTAAAAAAAAAATCTATGAATGTTAACCAATGAAAGTCAGACATTGCTTTTCAACCATGCTTCAACAGAATTATTTTTAAAAATAAACTCTTGGAACAGGCCTGGACAAAAATTATGGTACCCCTAACTTAATAGTTTGTTGCACAACCTTTTGAGGCAATCACTGGAATCAAACAATTCCTGTAACTGTCAATGAGACTTCTGTACCTCTCTGCAGGTATTTTGGCCCACTCCTCATGAGCAAGCTGCTCCAGTTGTTTCCGATTTGAAGGGTGCCTTTTCCAGACAGCATGTTTCAGCTCCTTCCAAAGATGCTCAATAGGATTGAGGTCAGGGCTCATAGATGGCCACTTTAGAATAGTCCAGTGTTTTCCTCTTAGAATTACACATTCACCAATTCAGGTGGACAGAAAACCGTCTTCACCTACCTACATCATCATCAAAACTTCTGCGATCCTTTCAGGCTGAAGAAATGACAGGTGTAATGATGCTGAATAAAAATTATGTTACCCATAGAAAATACTGAAAATAATGTGACCAAAGGGACATGTTAATTGAAGGTGTGTCCACTAATTAGCATCACAGGTGTCTACAATCTTGTAATCAGTCAGTGGGCCTATATATAGGGCTCCAGGTAGTCACTGTGTTGTTTGGTGACATGGTATGTACCACACTCAACATGGACCAGAGGAAGTGAAGGAAAGAGTTGTCTCAGGAGATTCAAAAGAAAATTATAGACAGGCATGTTAAAGGTAAAGGCTATAAGACCATTTCCAAGCAGCTAGATGTTCCTGTGACTACAGTTGCACATATTATTCAGAAATGTAAGATCCATGGGACTGTAGCCAACCTCCCTGGACGTGGCCGCACGAGGAAAATTCATGACAAATCAAAGAGACGGATAATCCGAATGGTACCAAAAGAGCCCAGAAAGACTTCTAATGAAATCCAAGGTGAACTTCATGCTCAAGGAACATCAGTGTCAGATTACCCCATCCGTCGTTGTTTGAGCCAAAGTGGACTACATGGGAGACGACCAAAAGGACACCATTGTTGAAAACAAATCAGAAAAAAGCCAGACTGGAATATGCCAAACTACATGTTGACAAGCCACAAAGCTTCTGGGAGAATGTCCTATGGACAGATGAGACAAATATGGAACTTTTTGCCAAGGCACATCAGCTCTATGTTCACAGACAGAAAAATGAAGCATATCAAGAAAAGAACTGTGAAACATGGAGGAGGCTCTGTTATGTTCTGGGGCTGATTTGCTGCATCTGGCTTAATGTCAGATGGCTAAGAGGAAAACATTGGACTATTCTAAAGTGGCCATCTATGAGCCCTGACCTCAATCCTATTGAGCATCTTTGGAAGGAGCTGAAACATGCTGTCTGGAAAAGGCACCCTTCAAATCGGAAACAACTGGAGCATGGCTGAAAAGCAATGTCTGACTTTCATTGGTTAACATTCATAGAATTCTTAATTATTATTACTTTTGTCAGATTAAAGTTATTTCTAGAAAAAATAACTTTAATCTGACAAAAGTAATCTAGAATCTAGATCTAGAATTTTTTTCATGGGGTGGCAAGGGGGTGGCATTAAAATTATGAGTGGTGGCAACATCCTTGCATGGTTTTTGTGGATTCAAGGAACGCTATTCTTATTCGGTGTATACACTAGGGTGCACATTTTTACATTGTCCTATGAAAATGAACTAAAAGCTGATGTGTGATTGACTTGAACCTGATATCTGGATTGAAACGTCAGATAAATTAAAAAACTCTTTTATTTTTAGAACACTAGGACACTAGCGCTGGGGTGGCAAATGGGGTGGCAAGGCTTTATCTTAGGGTGGCAATTGCCACCCCGTACCACCCCGGTAGATCCGCCCATGAATGCAGGGTCCTGGGTTTGCATGAGCATAGAAAGGAGTGACTTTGACTCGGGTGGCACGAGAGACACACAGACATGAGGCGAGGTCTTACGAAAAAGAGGGTAGTTTTATTTTCCCTGACTTCCTTTCTTGTAAATTACATGACCTTTTTTTCTGCTGAAAAGCCAAATCCTCCTCATTTCCATGAAGCTCCATCATTGGTAAAAAGCCCCATATCTGCTGAAATATTTCCAAAAATACAATTCATCCTAATAAAGAAAACAATTGGATTTAACATGCTCCCGTGGGGAGTCCCATTTTCTACCTTACAATGGTTTGGTACTTCTGGACCTATTTTCACCTGAATAGTTGAAAAAAAGTCAAATGTCTTAACCCATTTAAAATTTTTAAAGGATTTATCTTCCGGTAAGTATACTAGCCTGTCATTTACCACTTGTTATATCAGTTTACAGACATGCAATTCAAAAGCATTCTATAGGTTTATAATTTCCTGGTACACTTGCATATTTTTTCTGTTCTTTTTTTTTTTTTTATAACCCCTCTCATCGTTTTTATCATTCCCCACACGATGTGTTTCTGAAACGTTGGCCATCTATAGTGATTATTACATCATTGCTGTGGAAAATATAGGAGGGGTGTACTCATTGTGATGCGCACTATGACATCAAACCAAACCATCAAATAAGACATTGACTAGAGCTAAAGAGCCAGACCGAGGAGCACCAGCACACAGCATGGTACACCCGTTATCTCTTCAGCCTGAGAGGATCGCAGTAGTGAAACCAAGTTATTTCCTCACACTGACCGGTTGGTGAGGGCACCTCATCTTCAAAAGAAATGTACCAATGCAATTCTTCAGACTCACCTTCAAGTGTTTCGTGGATTGTTTTTGAAGGTGCCCTTTTAATGCGGTGTAGTATTTACATTTCTCTGTTTCATATATTTATTACTACAAATAAAGCCTTATAATAAGGAAATGTAGCAGACCAGCTCCTGTTAACCCTTGTACAGGTTTCAGCCAAGGAGAGGAACACAAGGACATTTTTGTGATAGTAATAAGGAAAAAATTCAAAGGAAGAGATTTAGGAGATTTCACACCTCTGAGGTATTGACAGTATTGATTTTTTTTCCATGTTTTTATTTCTTTTTTTGTCACTGGCTAGGGCTGTGTGTCAATGTGTGTATGTGTATGTGTTTAGAACGAACAAGAGAGTACTCAGCACAGACAGCTTGGCCATGGACATGGCCACGAACTGCGTAGTGGCTGAGAAGAAATGCCATTTCATTCCCAATGTGAGCCACCAGGCCAACAATAGTGATCTGATGAGCACAAACGGAGAGGGGAAGCTGGAGAGAGAGACATGGACCCGGCATATGGACTTCATCATGTCCCTTGTGGGCTTTGCTGTCGGTCTGGGGAATGTGTGGCGTTTCCCTTACCTCTGCTACAAAAATGGTGGAGGTGAGTTTAAAAATAATAGTAATAATAATAATAAAAGTGGTTCCTTGCAATGTTGCCCTCCCAGTCGTGATCCAGCCTACTTCACATGCTGTCATGGTAATCCTCTTACATGACATTCATTCATTCTTGAAAAGAGTTTCTCTTCTCTTCTCAATTCTCCTGTCTTTCTGGGCATTTTTATGAAGAGCTGAAGACTTGAGTCATGTGTTATGACATGGGATACTCTAGCTTAGTTGTCTGGCAATGGATTTAGGTTACAGTCTTTTCAGTGATGTGGGTTAAAATCCCAGTGCTGCCTTTTAATGCTCAGTTGTTAAGGATTTAGGTTACTGATCAAAAGCTCACAGGTTCACTGAAATTCTTTGGCCCTTAACATATGGAATAAAATCACTGTCAAAAATAATTGTGCGTTCAAAAAAGATTTGTGTGTAAATCTGTGTTTTGTCCGAGTTGGATTCCTTATAGATTCGAGATTTTGTGTGTGTGTTACAGAACAACTCTGAAATAGATGACTCTGACCATTTACAGACACAAAACTCGTTTTTACAACTCCTCTGTTACACAGACGAATTGCATAATTACGCCCACAAATGTAGTTACGCCCCACTGTCAAAAATACGTAATCAAGGCCACGTGCACAGGCATTATTATCCAAGGGAAGAGTAATCGATTTGGTGCATGTGCCCCGCCACTGTTTTAAACTCCTAAAATCTTACCTGCTATAGTTAAGACATAAAAAAAAACCTGAGAGGATGAAAGAGCGCTGGGCTGCTGATCTGCCATTTTGGCTCTGGTGGTTTAAAACTGTGGCCGCATCGATTCCACCTCACTCGATTAGTAATGCCTGTGAAAGTGGCCTTCATGACATAGTTGTAAAAACTTGTGTCTGTAAACGGTCAGAGTCCGTATATTTCAGAGTTGTTCTGTAACAAACACACAAAATCTCGTAAATCTGTCATGGCCGTAGATTTTGGAATCCAACACAGATAAAACTAAATTTATAAAGGTATACACACAAATCCTTTTTTTAAGCATGATTATTTTTGACAGTGATTTTATTCCATACCATTTCGCTTTTCCACCATTTAAAACTACAAAAACCTGTAAAAACTACAGCACTCACGATGATGTGCAACTAACCTTGCGGCTCTCAGTGTTGTAAAAAGTGACGTTACATGCTTTCCTTGGTGCAGTTGTACGACTTGCAAAAAGTATGAATAGAACGATTTATAAATAACTTTAATGTCTTTCTCTGAGATAGGAATATTTTCAGTTCTAAATCAACTTTAAGCGTGATTCCTTTGAGTGATTCTGAGATGCTTAGTAAATATTGCCCCAGATAAGGGATTAAATGTACGGCTTTAGAAAAGCAATCCACTACTGTTAGGACACATGTATGACCCTCTGAATTGGGGAGTCCTGTGATGAAATTGAGGGCAATTTGTTGGGCTGGGCTAGGCCTAGTGTGCGTGCTGTACAAGGGTGCCAGGCCAGCTTTGAGGCATTCCCCTCATACCAGAATATAAGGTCGTCCTGCCTCTAGGACAATAAGGCTACCCGGTTGTGTCGCCCATGGTCTTGAGGGCATACTTTACCCATGAGTCAGCATCCACCAGCTCTGAATGAAAACTAGAAAGGAAACCATCCTGCAGTGGAACTTGCATTTCTCAGCGTTGACGAAGCGCTGGTTTTCTAGGAGCCTCTGGAGTACCTGTAATACATGCACTTTATGCTTCTCTACTGAATGTGAGAAAATCAGGATGTCATCCATATAGACGAAGACAAAAATATTGATGAGGTCCTTGAGCTAAGTCACTAACCAGGCCTTGGGACACTGCTGGTGCATTGGCCAGCCTGAATGGCATGACCAGATACTCGTCACCGGATAGAGTGTTGAAATCGAAAGTCCGTGAAACAGGCAAGGTCATACATAAAAATTAGACCAAGAGAATGCAAGATTTCAAATGGGAAGACAAGAGACAAATCCAAGGATCAATCAAAGTCGATACTGAATGGCATGAATGAGATACTGCAGTGCTGACTACATTTCTCTAATTTTAAAACTGAAATGTTAATTTAAGTGATGAGGTCGGGGTAGCTCAGTAGTTAAGGCATTGGTCTACGGTTCAGAAAGTCCCAGGTTCACACCAACAATCAACAGGGCCCTTGAACAACGCCATTAACCCTCAACTGTTTAGAGGCAAGGCAAGTATATTTCTATAGCACATTTCATACACGATGGTAATTCAAAGAGCTTTACATAAAAGAGAAGAAAATAATCATAAAATGAAATAGAAAATAATGGCAATAATACTTTTATAACGATTTAAAATTTGATTAAAAATAAAAACAGTTTGTAATGATGTAAGTCGCTTTGGATAAGGGCGTCTGCCAAATGCCGTAAATGTTATTAGCTAACTAGCTAACTTATTAACTAGTACAGGTGTGCAGTAGAGAATAGTTTAGCATGGCAAGAGACACCCCAACGTGGAGTTTGGACCTGAAAGTGCTAGTTTCATCTGGCTGATTCATGACCGTATTAGGAACACATACCTTCCAAAATGTTAAACGTTTGTCTCATCAGTGCAAAAAAGTCTTGTGGGCAATTAAGGCGGTTTTTGGCCAGTGTAAAATTGTGTGTTCTTTTTGTGACAATTTATTCCCTGTTATTTTTTTTATTATTTTGTTTCCAAAGACTGGAATCTCCTTCAATAAATGAATAAATTTCTCCTTACAAAAAAAGCATCCCCAATTCAGCAATGTTTTAATTTGTTAAACAAAAAACGGTTTTTTGTTTAGTCTTAGATTTTCTTGCCACATACAAGTTCCTGTGTGTGTATGACAGATATAGAAAAATAGAAATTATGTAAAAAAATGAATGCATTAATATGAACCTTGCAGCTGGTTTGTCCTTATTGTCTGAGCTACTGCTATAGAAAATTAATCACCACCTTCTGACCAGTCAGATTAAACCATGCATGGGCAGAGAGAGTAATGGATGGTGTAGTGTCAAAATGTCATAATTTTGATTGATTGCTGATTGATTGCTTATAGGTCAAAGGTCATCATAAGGTCATAATTATATTGGCCTCTCAAGGTCAAAGGTTCCATATGGAAGGGTCATTAAGGTGTTTAATGTCTTCTACAAGTCTTTTTGACCAATCAGATTAAAGTAACTGATATCCCGTAACACCCAGTTTCCTTTCCCACGAGAGTAAATGTTTTTTAGTTCTTTCCTCCGGGATATACAAAATGTCAAATCTTGTTTGATTGCTGATAGGTCAAAGGGGGAGGGGTGTGTGTTAAGGGAGTTTGGTGTCTCCTTTCCCATCAGAGTAAATGTTTTTTAGTTCTTTCCTCCGGATATACAAAATGTCAAATCTTGTTTGATTGCTGATAGGTCAAAGGTGGGTGTTGAGGCTAGGTATCTCTTAAGAGTTTTCACATGTTTAAGTCATTAAGGAAGTTTGGTGTCTCCTTTCCCCACGAGAGTAAATGTTTTTAGTTCTTTCCTCCGGGATATACAAAACGTCAACCTAATTTTGACGGCTCAAGTCAACATATGGAAGGGTCATTAAGGTGTTTACAACTACCCCTGCCTTCTAAAAGTCTTTTTGACCAATCAGATTCAAGTAACTGATATCACGTAACACCCCAGTTTCCTTTCAAATATGGCAGCTCTGGGTAAGGAATAATGTTGATTTTAAAGTCTTCAACCGAAAAAGTCTATGGCTACTTTGACAAGAATTCAAACATTTTCAGAGGATGAAAAGATTCATCTGGGGGTTGACGAATGGATGTACCACCGGCTTTATTTTCAATGAAGAAAAAGAAGATGTTACGCTGTTTTAAGTTATCGGAACCAGGACGCATACACTGGAGTAAAGCTACAGAGAGAATAACTTTTGATCAGATTGTCATGCACACTCGTAACACGACCGGCACTAGGACCCGGAAGTAATACGGTCGGGTTTCAGGAAGCATAAAAGGAAACAAGATGGCGCCTCACATTGCTCAGTCATTGAGTTCTGCCCATGCTATCGCCGACGCCTCGCTCGTCTAAACGTGAGTACTCACTTTCTTGGGTTATCGCTTCTGATTGGGTGTGTGTATTTAGAACGCGGGTTTATTTGTGTAAACTCTTGCTCTTGCTTCGGGAGAGTTCTAAGAATAACCAGCGTGGTTATCCTGCCTGCTCGCGCCACTTCCGCGTTTGGGTTTACCATCCACGCTACAGGGCTAACTGCTAGTCTTCTGATTCATCTCTGGTTAGTTCGTGACACAGATTAATTGGAAAAAGTTCCGTAAATGGTGTAAGGACCTTGAATATTACATAGTGCAGGATGTGTTTTCACCAGAGGCTTTCAAATGTAAATGGAGAAGCAAGTCATCTCCGCAGGACACGTATCACATGAGGCTAACAAATTTTGCTAAGAATGAGGTTTCGCTGCACTGCTACAACATGATTTTTGGTGATGACTGGTTAGAAGTGAACAAGCATAGCGGTTGTGTGAGGTATGATTGAACTAGCTGGGAAGAGCTTCGATGCTGCTTTAAACAAATTGACGACTTATTTCTACAGTTGGAAAGAAACAAAGAAACATCTGAAATAAAGCTAAGACTGACTGATCTCTTCTGATCACCTCTCCTTCCCACGAAACAACGCGCCGCCTCCAAAACACATACACACCCTATGGACTCCTCCCCTTCTCTGTATAAGAAGACTTACCAGAATGTTAAAGAGCATCAGCTTTTTGAGCACCAGCAAAACAGTATGGCTTGCGAATACAGCCCCAATTTTTACAACTCTCTTGCTACTGAGGCAGCCTGCTCGGGATTTGAAGAAGATGAAAGCACCGGCGAAAGACTAGGAAAAAGAAACCTCACCTATCTGTCGACCGATGATGAACATGACGGCTGTCTGTCCACTACCGCTTTAGCCATCATCCGCGCTGTGACAGGGGAGCTGCTGGACAGAGTTATTGATCAGGATCTGAAAGACAACTGTCACGGATGTGCGATTGATCACCCGAGTCAACTCCAGCACGCGTGTTTGTTCGATCCTGACAACTACTATCTGCACATGAACGCATTCAGATTGCTGAAAAAACTGTTTAAACCGTGGATGAAATACACTTTAGCAAGAGCTCTGAAGTTGTGTGGAATCAACCACGTGCCATCCCTGGAAAAAATTCAAGGCATTGCTGAAGCTGCTGTGTGCGATTGGCGAGATGAGATTAACATCAAATCTGTTGTGAACGAGGTGAAAGAGAAAGCAAAAGAAATCTGTGGTGAACAAGTCTATGAAGATGTGATCGATTTTTGGACCTTTCACTCATCCCTCGAACCGGCTGACAAGCCACACACATGGGAAACCGCAAAACGTGCTACATCAATGCTGACTGCAAGAAAAGCCTGAAGACTGAACTGACACCATGCTTTTTAAAAAAAATAATAAATTAAAAAAAAAATGCTTTGGTCATCCTTTTGACTGCAAATCTAGTTATGTATTATGCATCTTAACCTATGTAACCGATGTGTGTTTATAATAATCAAATCTATAATCGTTTTAAAAGCTGTTTGAATCATTTTAATCTGATTGAATATTTATTGTATAAAAATGTAAACCTTACTTGAATTATACGTTACCTGAGAATAAATGCATAGTCTACACCGATGTTTTGGTAATTCTTGTCCTGATACTCCAAAATGACTGAGCGTTTGTTGAAGAATGCATATTATACACCGTCAGACCCAGGGTCGTATGGCGGTATTGAAAGTTTGCAAAGAGATATCATTGAGAAAATAGGTAAAAGAGTTAATGATTCTGAGATAAAAAACTGGTTAGCAGAGCAGGATGCATACACTCTACATAAACCGGTATATACAAAGTTTAAGAAAAACAAGGTTTTTGTAAAAATCATCGATGAACAATGGCAAGCTGATTTAGTTGATATGAGCAACTTGTCGGGTAGTAATGACAACGCAAAGTTTATGATAACGTGTATAGATATTTTATCCAAGTATGCCTGGGTGTGGGTGCTGCAAAATAAGTCTGGAACCGAGGTCACTAAAGCTTTTGACTCTATTCTGAAGCAAGGAAGAATCCCCAAAAAACTACAAACTGATCAAGGGAAGGAGTTTTTCAACAAACAGTTTCAAACCTTAATGAAAAAACACAGCATTACACACTTTGCCACTGGTACGGGGCAAAAGGCTTCGGTGTGTGAAAGATTCAACAGAACCCTAAAGACTAGGATGTGGAGATATTTCACGAAAAAATACACTGATGTAGTACAGGATTTGGTTCATGCCTACAATAACAGCCACCATTCCAGCATTAAAATGAAACCTACGGAGGTAAACGAAGCCAATTCTTTTAGCGTATTTAAAACCCTCTATGGACTATCAACACCGAAACTAAAGAAACTAAAATTTAAGTTCAAAGTTGGTGATACCGTTAGAATTTCTCGTTTAAAAAGACAGTTTGAAAAAGGCTATGAGCAAAACTTTACTGATGAATATTTTACAATTTCTCAGCGGATTCCGAGAGATCCTCCGGTATATAAACTGTGTGATTACGATAATCAAGAAATTGAGGGTGCGTTTTATGAACCCGAGTTACAAAAGATTATCATCGGAAAAGACAAAGCTTTCAAAATAGAGAAAATCTTATCCGTCAAGATCCAAAACCGAAAAAAAGTTTGTCTGGTGAAGTGGGTGGGGTGGCCTGATAAATTCAATTCCTGGGTTCCTGCCAAAGACGTGGTTAACATATCAGCTGAGCTTAAAAAAGACCGTCACGAGCAAAATAGAAATCTATAACCGTTTAACCATGGAAGAGAGCGGATTCTACTTAACTCTTCCAAGCAACGCGTCGCTGGATATTTACCCTAATAACAAGATTTCTTACTACACAACTAAATTAGCCAAACCAATCGATCTCAAAGGTGAATGGGAGGTAGCGCTTTCAGAGGTTCAATATGTCCATAGTTGGTACTCATTACCACTGCGAGAATCTCTATGTCACGTTACTCAGCAAGAGGGAGATAAAACACATAAATATCTTTTTAGTATCAGTTATGGGTATTATAACAGTATCAAGGAACTGGTTAAAGAAATTAACAAATCTATAAAAAGACTTGAACTTGACATGGAGATAACCTATAACCCTATAAAAAATAAAATACACTTGGACGCCTTGAAACCGTATACCTTCAAAACCAGCGGGAGCTTAGCCTACATGCTCGGTTTGACACCCGACATACCGTTCATCCAACCATCTAGAAGCGCCAAACCCTGCAGATATTCATGCGGGTTTTTACACGATGTATGTATATACGGATATTATCGACTATCAACGAGTCGGTGACAGCTTTGTCCCGTTACTGAGATGCGTACATATTACAGTGGAAAATAATAAAGTAGTCACTATGACTTACGACAAGCCACATTACGTACCGCTCACCAAGAACCACGTTACTGATATAGTAATCGAAGTTAAATCGGACCAGAACAGACGAATACAGTTCAGCTACGGGAAGTTTATAGCTAAACTACACTTCAGGCCCTCTAAACATTCGTTCCGTCTGTAAAAAAAAAAAAAAAAAAAATTATTAAAATTAAAAATGATAAACAGGGGATATGCAGATCCACAGGACTATATCTCATATTATGTCACGCAAGCGGGATCCGGGATGCCGGGATATTCCGGCTCGGCCATGATGTATGGCTCGGGCTTAGGAGGAGTATTCAAGGGTCTTTTTAGAATGGCGGTTCCGTTCATCAAAAGAGGATTCTCTATTGCTAAACCTCATTTAAAAACAGCTGCCAAGGGTATTGTTAATGACGTAGTGAGCAACGTCATGACCAAGATGCAATTTCAGAATCAAGACGGATCGGGTCTTGCAATGATTGCGCGTAAGCAATCTAAAAGACCTCCGGGGCAACGTCATGTGATTCCTAATAAAAGGCGCAAGGTGACTAAAATCAAGACCAGTGTGAAAAAGAAGCAGAGAGGTAGCAAGACTCATCGAGTCTCTCACAAAAGGAAGCAGCTAAACATTTTTTAACATCATGGCTTTCTTACACAGTCTGTCCCCAGAGTGTACAAAGTCAGAATTGGATATTTTCACACTACCTTATACCCAAACGAGTATTGAAAAGTACACTTATGTTGAAATTCCTCCGCTCTCCGCACTGTCGGACAACGCGCCTTTAGAATTTTACATACCAGGAACCTCAGAATCTTATCTGGACATCAAAAACACCTTTTTACATCTGACCTGTAAAATACTTAATCCTGACGGCACCAACATAACAGCCGATGCAAAGGTGGGGGTCGTTAATTACCCTATAGCGTCGCTTTTTTCACAAGTGGATGTCATGCTCGGAGACCGACTGATTTCTCAATCTAGCAGTACATACCCATACCGGGCCGCTTTTGAATGTCTTCTCAACTATGAAAAAGATACATTGGAAACGCAATTTTCCTCCGGACTGTTCTACAAAGACACAGCGGGGCATATGGATGCCACTGATCCAGAAGGTCGCAACGAAGGTCTTAAACAAAGGGCTGAGTTCAGCGCTGAAAGCAACACCTTTGACTTGATTGGACACATTCATTCAGA
Organism: Clarias magur; assembly: GCA_013621035.1. Taxonomy (NCBI): domain Eukaryota; kingdom Metazoa; phylum Chordata; class Actinopteri; order Siluriformes; family Clariidae; genus Clarias; species Clarias magur. The sequence continues at coordinate 4,080 of QNUK01001108.1, read as the reverse complement.
TATATTTTTTCAGGAAAAACTTTTACTGAACGGCGTTGATTTAAGGATTAAATTGGTTCGCAGTAAAGATGAATTTTGTTTAATGAAGGAAGGAAATAATTTCATTCTGAAAATTATCAGCGCATCTCTTTTTGTGAAGAAAGTTTCCGTTTCTCCAGCGGTAAAACTCGGTCATGCACAAGCGCTACTTACCGCTACAGCGAAGTACCCTATCGAGAGAATTTGCATGAAGACCTTCAGTCTAGCCGCGGGGAGCCGCATTTGTTCACAAGAGAATCTTTTCCTCGGACCGTTACCTAAAACTATCATTTTTGGAATGGTAGACAATGATGCGTTTAGCGGAGCTTATAATAAAAATCCTTTTAATTTTAAACATTTTGACACAGAATTTGTGGCGCTCTATGTAGATGGAACACAATACCCTGCAAAACCGTTTCAACCCGTCTTCCAGACAGGTAATGTGGTCCGTGAATTCCACTCTTTAATTTTAGCGTCAGGAAAACAACTAAAGGATCATGCATTAGCAATCAATAGGTCGGAGTACACGAACGGATATACACTGTTTGCGTTCAACCTGAATCCGGATGATGATTGTGGGCAACATTTATCATTGATAAAGTCTGGGAATATGCGTTTGGAACTCAGATTCTGACAGGCCCTTCCGAGAACGGTAAATCTGATCGTTTACGCCAGTTTTGACAGCATTTTGGAAATTAATAACCGAAGAAACGTGCTGATTGATTACCAGTGAAGAAATGGACACAAGAGAACTAACGGATGTTATGAGAAGTTGTCCTAAAATAGATAAAATATTTCACGGAGTGGTGGCCTGCGATGACCTACCTATGAATACGTTGACTGAGTTTCCGGCCATGTTCATAGTGAATACACATCCGAGACACATGCCGGGCGAACACTGGTTAGCTTTGTGTCTTAACGATGAGTCGTCCGCAGAATTTTTTGACTCGTACGGAAACCCACCAGACTATGAACTCTTTCCTCACTCGATTAATGATTTTCTGCAAAAGAACTGTAGCATTATAAAATATAACCCTGTACAAGTTCAAAACTTTACTTCAGTATGCTGTGGGCAACATTGTGTTTTTTTCCTATGTCGCAGAGCTAAAGGCTATTCATTTAATCATATTATGTCTATGTATAGCAAAGATTTAAACAGAAATGATAATTATGTTGTGTCTTTTGTTAAAAAAATGTACCCTAGAGTGAATAGAAATTGTTCAGTTACTTGTATACAATGTGTTAACTCTTTAGATTTGTCACGATTTCGTGTTTAGTTAAGTGTGTATTTTTTGATGAATCATATTATGTATATGTACCCTTAAGTAGTCAAATAAAAACATTTTAATGTACCATACGTTAATCTTCCGTGATTTATTGTGTAGTGGAATATAAAATGAAAACGATTTACAAAATCTTTCAATTTAAATAGTTTATTAAAATAAATGATAAAATACATTGGTCATAGTCTTTGTAAGTCATTTAAAAATCTACCCAGTTAGAACGTTTAAGAGGGGTAGGTTTAAACGCGGGATTAGGATTATATGAATCATCATCACTTCTAGGTGGTGAAGAAGATGGGGAAACAAAATGAGAAGCCGGTGATGGGTGGTACGAAGCTTTAGATCTTTTTATGTCAGATATTTTACGTCGGACATCTCCGTTAGGCACTGTCGAAAACGGTATGTTTAATTTAGCTATAGTGTGTAGTAACTCTTTCCACCCTAATGGTCTCCGTTCATCGGAAACTTTATAAGGGGCAGTGAGACTCCTAATCAAATCCACCATGTGGGATCCTTCAATAGTTTTTCCTTTAAAAACAAATTCACCGTCATCATTCCACGAAGCATCATTGCTGGACTGTAAAATTTTATCCATAAGGTACGAAGCATTTTTCTTGCTCCTTGCAGAAATGTTAGAGAGCAGTTCTTGCACAATTCCATCTTTTTGGGTCTGAGGAGCTTCAGGTGCTGTAGCTTCTGCTTTACTTTCCAGTATATTCGGTAGAGACAGGGTCAGCTGAGCGGTTTCCTGATCACTTACTTTAACCAAGTTTAAAAATTTCTGCAGGGCCGACGTGTAGAGCTTTGCCTTCTCATATTCGTTCAGATCAGTCCTTGACAAAATATGTCGGATTGTCTCGTCCAAGTTTTCAACAGTTTTTCTTAGACTTTCATGTTCCGCTGTCATGTTTTTAAGTTTGTCAAGTTGATGTTTAGGAACTAAATACATTTTATCCGCTGTCTCCATGTCAACTGTTACGGGATGCAATTAAACTGGTTATAAAGGGAACAGCCACGCTGAGCAGAGGCAGAAGAAATCCTCCAGACTGATTAATAGCTTTCCTTTTCGTTTCAACAGATGCTCTTTTATCTGCAAAAAGTTTGATGAATTTTTTCTGCTTTTTCAAAGACCGGTACTGTTTTGTTGTCAGCGGTATGTTTCCTCGAAGAACGTTTAAAGCTAGTTCACATATACTCAATATGAGCTCAGTCGATGCATCACGTAAAATAACCTTTCTCTTTCGGGGGTGAGACGCATATAATGACTTTAACAACGGTAGAGATTTTTTCAAGTGAACAGACATTATTATCAATACTTCAAAGACTTTTTCTTAGGGACATAAACAGCAGGATTCTCTTGCGGAAACACCCCAGACCGGAGACGGAGTTCTTCTGGTGTTTGAGCTTTCAGGTCAACAAATAAATACCCGTAAGGTCTAGAAGTGGCATCTTGAAAACATTCTAAAAAATACTTGCTGTTACCGGGATACATTTGACGCGCTAGTACACTGATCTGTAACTTATCTCTAGGGTTTTTGAAAAGAACCATGTAGTTGGTGTTCAGGTTGATCGTTCTACTTGTCTTGCCTTGAAAAAAGAGATTCTGAACCAAATAAATAACCGACAGGTTGCGATGATGTGTGTATTTAGTAAAAGCCTTTTCTACTTCATCATTTTTACTCGCAGATTCCATCAAGTCGTCGATTACCAATAAGTTTGTTTTGCTAGGGGGAAACAGTTCATCATCACACAGAGAATCAGGGATTCCTTGAAGAAATTTTATATTTATTCTCCCCAACAATTCATCGTACAGAGGCTGCCAACATGTGTAACACCAGACAATGTTTTCAGGAACTAGCGACATTACGTCTTCACAGTTTTCCAACATCATTTTTATAAAATAAGACTTTCCACTATTACTGGGTCCGCACACAATACAAGAAAAAGGCACTAACATCCTCGCATCAAAAGCAGAGACATTCATGTTTGATCAAGTTTTAAAACATTACAAAAGCATAAATCAGATATATACATATATACACATATACAATTTTACACATAAACGTATATACATGAAGAGTCTTAATAGCCGTAAGGGAGAGTTGTAAAATCATCCAGTAAAACACGCTTATCGTACACAACCCTGAACTTTTTCAACTGTGGCTTGTTTTTCAAGTGAAAGCCCTTTTTATCTCGCACAATTTGATTTTGCGCGGTTATAAGCTGACTAGTTTGATCCGGATTTTTCACATGATTATCCACCAGGTCTGTCAGTGATTTTAAATTGACTACTTTAGAATTGCTGTAATTTAAAGTGATACCTTTAGCTTTCATTGTTGTTTTACCTTTTATGGTTTTGTAACCATATGTTTTGGGTCCAGCGCTGACGAATTCAGCTATTTGATCTCCGTCATCTAATTCGCTCGTTAAACCACCTAAATAATCGCTCAACGGGGGCATCCAGTCACCTTTCTTACTTCTAAGAAGTAATCATGTGTATGAATCGGTATCAGTGTATAAACACCTTTCCTGTAATCGATCGATCAAATTGTAGAGCTCAAGTCTCGCGTATGCTGTTGTGAAAATGCCGATGAATACATTAGCATTCCCAGGTTGTATCAGTCTATCGTCTGCATAACGCCATTGCACAATCGCAACATCGTCGTTCAAAAAAGAGAACTGATTCACGTTATACATGTCAGAAAACATGAACTCTAAAAACTGTGAGGGATCACTAATTAAAGTGGTGTTCGACCTGTCAGGTCTTTGACACATCTTT
>QNUK01001107.1:65000-119362 GCA_013621035.1 Clarias magur | reverse complement strand
TCTCTCCACTTGGTCTGGAAATCATTGATGAACTTGACAACGTTCTCATCTTCTTTCAGTGTTACTGATTCCAGCTTTCCTGGATCCATTTTGGTTGGGTAAGCTTTTCGCAGAGCGTTCCAAACCTTGTTCCTGTGTGGTCCAAACGCTAGGCTATTTCCTACACTTTGTCCAGTTGCCGCTTGCAGGCCAGCCTCATTCAGAATCTCCGTGGTTTTCACTTTCCCAATTGTCTGTGCCAGAATAGCCTTTACATCTCCTATTGCCAGGAGGTGTCCAGTGGTTTTCTCTTCTAGCTGTGTTATCCATTTCTGTGCTCCATTACATAAATCTGGTAGTTGATTAGCCAGACCTGTCATATCCATAAATGACCATGGCACATAGTGATACTGATTTCCTTTTGACACAAGTGGGTAGTGTCCAGCCACAGTATATTCTTCTGGGTCTGACATACGTGGTTCGTCATTAAAGTGTACGGGTCCAATGTCTTCTTCATCAGGCCAGGATGAGGTGACACGCCAGCTTGAGGGTTTCTTTGAACCTGTAGATTTTCTTTTCATAGCTGGTCTCATTTCAGATACAGCTTTTCTTGCTTCCTTCAGAGAGTCATTGAGACGTCTGTCGAGGTGCTTTTCCAGTCGCTTGAACGATTCATCAAGGGAATCATCACTGTCTTCTGCGATGTTGGAAATGTCATGTTGATATTCATTTCTGTACACTTGGTTCCTGCTCTTTGGGTGTAGTTGTCTGTTGTGTTTTGAAGTGCTTGCCTGTCTCTCTTCCATTCTTTTCCTTGCCTCTCTCTCAGGTTCAATGATCATGTACCCTTTTACTTTTCTCTTTACCTGATTTCTCTCCATCACTTCATTTTCTTCTGTTCCTGCTGTATCTTCGTCTGCTTCATACAGTGATGGTGTGGGTGTTTCTTTATCTATACTGTGCGTTCTTTCTGGATTGTCTCTCCTCCTCCTTTCCATCATCCCTTTTTCAGGTGTGACTTGTTTGTTTGCGAACCCCTGTACTTCAGACAAAAATTGTGCATTCCGTTCTTTCAGTCTTTCCATACCTCTTTTCTTTGTTTGTGGCTCGTCAGATTCTCTCGACGCATATGGTTCTGTCGCTCTTTCTTCACTCCATTCCCTTCCCTCCTCACTGCCACTTCCGGATGTTGTTGATTCTGGTGTTTCTTCCATTTGTCTGTTCATCCACTCAGTATCACATGACGTTACTTTAATTTTTCCCAATACTTGTCCTTCAAATCCAAATGTACCTTTATCTTGTTCATGCAGCTTCTGTAGTGGGTACATTCCTCCATCCTTCTGTTGCATGTGTTCCTCAGTGTATGGTGGTGGTCTCTCTAATTCTAAGCTTATTTTCTCTTTTCTTCCCTTCTGGGTTTTCTCTTTTCTGTCACTCCCTTCCAATTTCTGATCCCTCTTTCCTGATTTTGTTTCTTGTTTTTCTTCTTTAGTTTCTCCCTCCTTTTTTCCTTCATTTTCAAACCATTCTACAATTTCTAGCTTTTGTTCTAATTTAATCCTTCCCTTACTGCCCTTTTCTTTAGTGGTGTGTCTGAGCATCTCCTTTACTTCTTTACAATTTTCTTCTTTAAAAGTTCCCTCTTTAGGCCATTGTAATTCTCCTGATGTCCTGTCATGCCATTTTACCATGCATTTTCTGATATATTTTTCATCTTCCTTATGTTTAGCTATAATTATGTCTACAGGTGTTGCTGGCTTTGGCCATGCGTTTTTTCCACGGCAGAATAACTTCCCCATCACACACTTTTGTCCTGTCTTATAGTGTGGTTTTTTGTGCCTCTTTTCTCGCTTATTTCTTGTAATTCTCTTAGTGTGCGTTTTATGACTGCTGCTGGTCTTTAACAATTGTTTTTTCTTTATATGTTTGTTACGCATTAATTTTGTGATGATGTCAGAATCAGAGGCGTGACTATTTTGTCAAGGGTCTGAAAAATTATTCTACCGTCTGGGCCTATAGGTATCAGCGTAAAATCACTATTATTATTTATCACCCACTCACGATACAGCACTACCGGACCGCTTTCGTGATCAATTAATCTATATCTTTTTACTTTCCGTCCTCCCGTACCTTCCTCTAAACGCAATATGTCAAAAACTGGGTATTGTCGCAGCAGTGAAATGAGCGGAGTTAAACCAGGGGGTCCTCCTAGTCCTCCAAATTCTAGCGTACTATTTATTACTCTTAAACGAACTTCTCTAGGAATTAACCCTAGGAAAGAGCTCATTTCTTCATTCTAAAATATGATGTAAGTATTAGAGTGTGTGTGTTACAGTTGAGGTCTAATACGTCAGGTATTAATGAAAGCCTAAGCGTCCACTCTCCCTTGTCACACTCTATGTTTTTAATTAGGTCTTTTCCTGGATTATTCAACAACCATCTATTTGTTTCACTCTGATCCGATTCTGAAATTCTAAACTCCCGTTCACACTTGGTTGTGACTCCTTCTTCACTTATCTGTTCGTCCCAGTTAATTACTCTGAATCCGCTTAACATTTGTTTCTTATCTAATATATATTTAATATTTATAACTTAGGTGCATTTATCATTTCATGCACTATATTTATTATCATTAGTGTTGTGTCGTCGACTACACTACACGTAAAGGTACCTTTTGTATCTTACTTAAGCTTATCTTTTAATAACTTATATGTTGCTGCACATGTGTACACTAGTCCAAAGAAAATATAATTTTATAATACTACTAGGCTGGTACATTCAGTACCTGTACCGCTCCCGTGTCACAGAAGAAGCTGATGTCACAGTGAGGTCTGTGTCTGGTAGCGCATCACTGATTATGTCACAGACAAGACTATGTCACAGTAAGCTCTATGTCACAGACAAGACCTATGTCACAGTAAGCTCTATGTCTAGTGACGTACCTCAGCCAAACAATTCCTTTAATATTACAGATATTATCTATCACTTATATGCTATTTTCTTAGATTCTTCTATTTAAATTTATAGCAAATCAGAAAATCCAATTTTTGGTCTTCTATCTTCTTTTTTTAGGCTAATTCTAATACTATATCCCTCTTAACTAGGCCTTATATTTTCTTACACACATACATAAATTCAGTACAGACTTTTCACATAACACACTCACATTTAAGAGACACACATACAAGACATATGAACAATACACCAACACAAGCGCTTTCTACTACAATTTCAAAAATTTGAGTACTCAGAACAACTTCAACAATAAAATATTTTATCACACAACCTGGGCCCAGAAAACATCAATTCCTCCTGTAGGAATTTTCAAATAGCGCTCACCTACAGGAATTTTCACTCTACACCTGGCTGCACACGCGTCTCAGAACGGTGAGTCACCTATATGTTCTGTGCCTAACGGCGGACTCAGGAATTTTTCACCTACCACGTCTGGAGCCGCAGCTCCTACTTAGTGTATTGCAGGAATTTTTCGTGGGTCCAGCCCCACTGGTTGGCAAGTTTCCTCGTCAGGGCTTGACCCAACACAGTGGCGTTACCTCACTTATCACACAACGTATAAAATAGTAATAAAGAGAATATATAAAACAAAAATCACAAAACAAAATAAAACTTATGGAGATCTCCTAATACTTCGTTACTTCATCCAGTCTTTTACTTGTTAACATAAATTTTACAATCAATTTAAATATAATAATTAATTTATCAATATTGGCAACTTAAATTTTACTTTGTTCAATATACCTTAGGAGTACCTCTCTCCAGCTGGAAACACGCACACTAACAGACCATGAACTTCTAATGCAGAAATTTGATCAAACAGGTTTTCTGCTTACCTTTTCTTATGCCGGCAAAAGTTGATGGTCTGTCAGCCCGCGCTGGTCCCAGGTCCCCGGAGGAGCCCTCCGTAGAGGCAATCACGTCGGCAGGGGCACCAATAAATGTGGGAGATTTTTCTCCTACACTAGTTACAGTTGCCTTAATTACAAATATTACACAAAAACTTTAACTTTAAAAAGAACCAAAGAAAAGACTCCGGACTCCTTGTAGATCTGGATAAAGTAAGGCAGGATTTATTGCAGCAATAAAACCAAGTGAGCCAGCTTAGCAATGCCTAGGTTGTAGTCCCAAGCACCTCCAAGACCTGACTGCAGTACTGTGACATGGGCACTTCTTTTATACAGTTTTCAAGGGGAGGAGCGCTCACCTAGCCCCCTCCCCTGTACATTTTTTTCTTATTTCTTATCAAATTATTAACCCATTGTAATCCAACTTTTTCCAAGTATTGTCACCCATTGTAATTACATTTTCTCTTATCTTGTTTGCTTACATCATATACCTCGTCATCTGACTCAATATCTTTTCCCCATTATAGTCTATTTTTCTTTCAAATAATTTTACATTATCTTTACACTAAGTTTGTTTATTATTAAAAAATATAGGGGCGGCGCTTATTTTACTATATATTCTTAGTTCTTCCGGGTTACTCTACAGTTCTCGACAGACAGGCCATGGGTAAGCATCTCTCTCGCACTCATTTTAATTATTTGTCTTATTTTCCTATTTTGTTGTATTTACGCATTTTATTTTATTGTTATAGCTAAGTGCAACTGCCCAAGCACTGAATACATCCCTTTGGACGATTCGGACAGCCAGGACAGTCCAGAGCACAACTCCTTTGAGGATTACACTCCTACTGAACCTGTTGCTGACCGAGCCTCAGTGAGTTTTTGCCAAAATGAGTCTGATGGATCATTGACACAATTTCTTCATAAGAACGGTCTTACTTATGCCAGGAAAGATGACTCCGGGCCTGGTCCTTCTAAGAGACCACGTCCGGAGGCACATAGCTCCCCTTTACTTTCCTTCAGGCCCGTGCGACCAGAGTCTAGTACTCCAGCCCAGTCTCTCTTAAGGCCTGTTGGTCTAAGAAGCGTCAGTACTCAGACTGATTTTAAAATGTCTGTTGGCACCCAAACTGATTTTCCTGAAGCGCCTACACCACTTTTGAATCGTGGTATTTCTGTTTTTATTCCTCACACTGATCTTCCCATCAATGTGGTTCTGGGTCAGAGAAGGCTTGATATTTAATTTCTTATGCCTTTTGTTATTTGATGCTTACCCAGGCCCCCTATTTTACTGTATTTTTATATGTTGGGCCTTATACTTTGTATTCTTATTGTATTCACTATGTAGATGCACATGCTATTTTATTTTGTGCCTACTCTTATTAAACTTATTATTCATTAAGCTGAGTGTGTGTCTTTGGTTATTTGTCTGTGTCCCTTTAAATTTGACATGTCTGCACATGTATCCAGCCCCTGTTACATCACAGTTAAGATCACCCCATGTCTGAGGAGATTACATATCAGCTGACATTACATCATGTCTGGGGACATCAGGTACTTTTGGATGCTCAAGGTACAAAGATTACATCATCCCTAGGGTCTGTTTGGTACACACTGTCCCCTAAGCATCTCAAATCCAAGATGGCTACCTGTCTAGAGTTCGTTTGAGTTCATGCTGCCTGTTCTTGCTACTGTGACATCACATTGTCCTCAGCTCACCTCTGTCTCCTTACCTTACCTCTATGTTCTTTTACTAAGATTAATAGTTTCTATCACTAGATTTGCATGCACATAGTATATTTAATTAAAATATGCTCACACTGCTATAGTAGTGTCTTCTAATGTTATTATTTGGGGGTTCGTAAAATGCAATACCTGTGACTGTCCCAAGAAGCCTGTGGTTTTTATCGTATTGCTTGAGAGAGTGAGCTGGGAACCTTCGTGTCCTATACATGAGTAAGTAGCACCTGTGTCAATCATAAATGGAATTGGTTGTGAATTATTTATAGACACCATCACATTTGGTTCTTGTTGTGGATTCAATGTTGAGACTACAGTACTGCATCTGCTCCCCCTCCAGGGACCCGCCCACTGGTTTTGGGGATGTCCTTGTGTCCATGTTCCAGCAGGTTGTCTTGGACCAGGTGGTCCCACATTCCCTTGAGGTGCCTGTCCTGCTCCATATGGTCCTTGAGGTTGTGGTCCATTTTGCATTCCCCAAGTCATTTGTGGACAGTTTCTTCTAATACGTCCTGTTCCTCCACATTGCCAGCACTGCATACCTTGAGTATTTGGGTCCATTTGCCCTGGGGTATTCATTCTAAATGGCTGTCTTCTTGGTTGCTGTTGATATGGTCCCCTTTGTCCCCTGCCTCCAAGAGGCCAGGGCCCTGTCTTTGCCACCTCATGGGTTGATTTGTCCTTGCTGGTTTCCAAGTTGCACATTTGTTGGAGGGGCTTGGGCCATTGTTGGTTGTTGCATTTGGTGCACTGGTTGCTGCATTTGCTGTACTGGTTCAGCAGGGGGCAAAATCAGAGCAGGTTTTCTCACTGATGCTTGGACTTTTCCTTTCTCTTTTTCCTTTTTCTTTGCAGCAGCAAATTCCCCTAGTTGTATTTAGTGTAGCTGGTTTGCAATTGACTCAGCAGCTTTCTTGGCCTTTTTTCCTTTTTCTGTATTGTTCCACTTAGTGTAAAATGTGTGCTTGAAATGTATCCCATGGAAGTGTATTCAGCCCCACCACACCTTCTAGGGCTGTCTGGACTTTTTGAGGCATGCATTTTTTCCATTGCTTCCTGTTTTTCGTATTGAGCTTCCTGTTTTTCGTATTGTTCCCGCGAAAGTTCCTCGTCTGTTTGAAACAGCGTTTTATAATATATTTTGTTTAGTTTTTTATAATTATATACTTTTCCCGTTTTTACGCTTTAATACTACTGGACTTTATCCGATTTTTTGCGCTTTTTGGGAGAACGCGCGTATCATGTGACAAACAACAAGCGAATCCATCACCAAATAATCACAACTCCGGCACAAAGGTACGTTATCATGTCTACCATTCAGCTCGCTCAGTGTGTGGAGTGCAGGATGTTTAGACATTCTTCCTCCGTCATTAGTGATAATTTTATTTGTGATAGGTGTGTGTTAGTTAGCACCCTGACGGAGAAGATAGTAGCATTAGAGGAGCGCATCCAGACTTTAGAGAGGGTTAGAGAGCGCGAGAGCAGCGGTAATCCTGTAGTGGAAAGTCTGGGTGCCACAGGTGGAGATAATCATCCCCCGACTCCGGCAGTAGAGCCCTCACAGCGGGGCGAGTGGGTGACGACTCGGCGGCATACTCGTTCAGCCAAAGCTAACGCTAAGGCTAGCCCACGGGAGCACACCTCTTCTGCGCTTCACGTGTCCAACAGGTTCGCTCTCCTCAGTGATGCACCCGCTGAGAAACCTGAAAGAGCTCTGGTTATAGGAGACTCTATATTGAGACATGTGAAATTAGCTAGGCCTTTAGGGGCGCCAGCGGCAGTGGTCAGGTGTATCCCGGGAGCCAGAGCACCGGACATAGCAGGTAATCTTAGGGCTCTAGGTCAGCATAGGTTCTCTAAAATAGTGGTACATGCTGGAGCTAACGATATACGCTTTCGTCAGTCAGAGGTTAGTAAGAGTAACTTTACAGAGGTGTTTAAAATAGCGAAGGCGATGTCCGAAGAAGTAGTTTGCTCTGGTCCCATCCCAATGAGACGTGGCGACATAGCTTACAGCAGGTTATGGTCGCTGAACCGCTGGATGTCCAGGTGGTGCTCCGAAAACAACGTGGGCTTCATTGACAATTGGAAGACTTTTGAGGGCAAAACTGGCCTGTTAGGACGGGACGGTGTCCATCCCACTCGGGAAGGTGCTGCTCTCATTTCTTGCAGTATGGCACATAGTCTCAGAAGAGGCCTAATTAATCGGTGACAATCCAGAGCCAAGGCCAGGGAGCAGACAGACAGGCTAAACAACCGTCTGCTAGCTGCATAGAGTCGTCACTCAGGGTTCATCATATTGAGACTGTGTCTGTTCCCCGAGCTAAACAGAAACATACATTTAGAAAGACTCAGAAAGTCTGTTTTAGTAATTTAATTAACATAGACACCACAAACTCAGATCACACTGAATGCGCAGCCGCACCTCTGATCTGAAGCTAGGACTGTTAAATATTAGATCTCTCGCATCTAAAGCAGTTATTGTTAATGAAACTATCACAGATCAGGAGCTTGATATATTATGTTTAACAGAAACCTGGATTAAACAGGACGAGTATGTGGCTCTAAATGAAGCTAGTCCTCCTGGATACAGCTACATACACCAGCCTGGTAGAGGAGGAGGAGTCGCAGTTATTTATAACGATAATCTGTCTCTCGTACAAAAACACAGTTTTAAATCTAATGCATTTGAAGTTCTCTATAGTAAAATAAAGTCAGCTCAGTCAATCCCGCTAATCATCATTTACAGACCCCCTGGGCCGTACTCGGAGTTTCTCTGCGAATTTGCAGATTTCCTTTCAAACCTTGTTGTTTCTGTAGATAAAGCGTAAATTGCTGGAGACTTTAATATTCATTTTGAGAATCCAGAAGACCCTCTGAGAACAGCATTCTTGTCCATACTGGACTCAGTAGGAGTAAATCAGTGTGTAGTAGGACCCACTCATAAAGCAGGTCACACTTTGGATTTAATATTATCTTTCGGATTAAGTATAGGAAATATAACCACAATTCCACAGTCTGAAGTTATCTCGGATCACTACCTTATCTCGATTAAAGCGTGTCATAGTAATAATGTATGCACAGCACCGCGCTTCCACCTTAAACGTACATTTACATCAAATACCGCACAGAGCTTTATCCATAATTTTCCAGAATTATCAACTTTGATTGGATCGCCATCTGACTTCACAGAACTCGAACAGCGAATGAATATCTAGAGTCAGCACTTAGTTATAGCTTAGATAATGTAGCTCCAGTTAAAAGGAAAATGATTAGAGATAAGAAACTCGCTCCTTGGTATAATGACCACACACGTGCTTTAAAACAAACCGCTCGCAAATTCGAACGTAAATGGCGCCAAACTAAATTGATAGTATTCAAAATAGCTTGGAAGGAGAGCATCCTGAACTATAAAAAAGCTTTCAGTGATGCTAGATCAACATATTTCTCCACTCTAATAGAAAATAACAAAAACAACCCGAGATTTTTATTTAATACCGTAGCTAAATTAACTAAAAACAAGACCACTGCAGAAATCTCCACAACATCATCATGCAGTAGTGAGGATTTCATGAACTTTTTCAATAATAAAATCATAAATATTAGGCAAAAATTCAGGCTTTGAAACCAGACAATTTAAATAATTCAGATGATCTAACCACATCACATCAGAACTTAGAACGCTTTACTCCCCTTGAAGCGAGGGAACTAATTTCACTCATCTCTTCTTCAAAATCGTCAACCTGTATATTAGATCCTATACCGACACATTTTCTCAAACAGATAGTACCAGCAATAATAGAACCCCTGTTGAAAGTAATTAACTGTTCACTCAGTAGTGGGTATGTCCCCAAATCCTTTAAATTAGCCGGTATTAAACCGCAAATCAAGAAACCTGACCTTGACCCCTGTCTGCTTCCTAATTACTGGCCGATATCAAACCTTCCGTTTATCTCCAAGATTCTGGAAAATGTAGTATCACAGCAGCTCTGTTCACATCTACACAGAATAGCATAAATGAAGTGTATCAGTCAGGATTTAGGCCTCATCACAGCAAAGAGACAGCACTTGTTAAAGTAGTAAACGACCTCCTATGGGCCTCTGATCAGGGTTGCGTCACTATACTTGTGTTACTGGACCTCAGTGCAGCTTTTGACATCATTGATCATAGTATTCTCCTTCACAGATTAGAAAAGGTAGTTGGAATTAAGGGAACTGCCCTCTTGTGGCTCAGATCCTACTTGACTGATCGTTATCAGTTTGTAGATTAGATGGTGATCATTCCTCATGTTCTCAAGTGGAGTTTGGTGTTCCACAGGGCTCAGTTTTAGGCCCACTGCTTTTTTCCCTTTACATGCTTCCTCTGGGCAACATAATTCATAAACATGGTATTAGTTTTCATTGTTATGCTGATGACACACAATTATATGTCTCAGCAAAACCAGATGAGAAAAACCAGTTTGCTAAAATTGAGCAGTGTGTGCAGGACATAAGAGATTGGATGTTAATTAATTTTCTTCTGCTTATAAGACAGACGTTCTAGTCATAGGACCACAAGTAGCTAGAAGTAAGCTTTCTGCTCACACTATAACTTTAGATGGCCTTTTCTGTTCCATCTAATGCAACAGTAAAAGACCTTGGTGTGATTATAGATTCCAGCCTTTCGTTTGAAGCACATGTAGATAATATTACCAGGATAGCTTTCTTTCACCTTAGAAATATTGCCAAGATAAGAAACATATTGTCACTAAATGATGCAGAAAAACTAGTTCATGCTTTTATCACCTCTAGGTTGGATTATTGTAACGCCTTACTGTCTGGTTGTTCACCTAGGTGTATAAACAAGCTTCAGTTAGTTCAGAATGCAGCAGCGAGAGTCCTCACTAGAACCAGAAGATACGAGCACATCACCCCTATCTTATCTACACTGCATTGGCTCCCTGTGAAATTTCGCATCGATTTCAAGATACTACTTTTGACATTTAAAGCACTAAATGGTATCGCGCCACAGTATTTGAGTGAACTGTTAGTGTCTTACGATCCGCCACGCCTAATTCGATCAAAGGATGCAGGCTGCCTGTCAGTACCACGTATTATTAAAACTACAGCAGGGGGCAGAGCTTTTTCTTACAAAGCCCCAAAGTTATGGAATAGTCTTCCTGTTAATGTTCGGGACTCAGACACAGTCTCAGTGTTTAAGTCTAGGCTAAAAACTTATTTATTTAGCCAAGCATTTTTGTAAATAGATTAACCTTAGGTAAAGGAGCAGATCTGGGGGACTCATGGACGTAGAGTATTCTGGTGAACTGGTATGTTTAGATGCTGTCCTCCCCTCTCTCATTGTTCACTCAGGTTTGTTGACGGTGAGGTGATTGGTTGCTTTACATCTCAGGGAGCCCTCATGTTTGTGTTTCCTTCTGGCTCTCCCTTTTAGTTATGCTGTTATAGTTAGTCCTGCCGGAGTCCCTGCTTGCATTTTGCACTAATATACATTCACCTTATACATGTTGACTGTGACCATACCTAACTGCCATCTCTCCTTATTTTCTGTTCTCTCCTTTTCTGCTCTCTCTCTCTCTCCCTCTCTCTGTCTCTCTGTCGAGCTATACATGTTCGCTCCTGAGTTGCCAGTGATCCAGACCTCTCTGCCCTCTGAAGCCGTCTAACCCGTCCTGGAGTCCTGCTTCTGGTTGGAGATCCCGTCACATGGATGCCCCGTGTGGTCTGCCTGGATGCGCTTTGTGGCTGGGGATGGTTTCCATGAAGACTGTCCTATCATCGATTGATGCTCTTGGGACCTGTGACTTCAGTTGTTCGATAGCTCAGGACTGGAATCTCCTACAGTCTACCTGAGCCTCCAGGAACAAACTGGACTCCTTTTAATTTTAACACATTTCCTGTTACACTGAACTTCCAGTACACATTATTATGCTGATCAATCCCTGCTATCCGTTATCACCCAGATGAGGATGGGTTCCCTGTTGAGTCTGGTTCCTCTCAAGGTTCCTTCCTATTACCATCTCAGGGAGTTTTTCCTTGCCACCGTCGCCCTCGGCTTGCTCATCAGGGACAATCTTATCATTTTGATTCATAAACATTGCATACAAACTTACTTCTTTTTATTGTGTAAAGCTGCTTTGCGACAATGTCAATTGTTAAAAGCGCTATATAAATAAAATTGAATTGAATTGAATTGAATTTTTTCAGCATCATTCAGAACAGGCTCTTACTTGTATCTGTTTGATCCCAGGACCCTCCAGTTTCCTCTCTCCACTTGGTCTGGAAAACATTGATGAACTTTACAACTTTCTCTTCTTCTTTCAGTGTTACTGATTCCAGCTTTCCTGGATCTATTTTGTTTGGGTAAGCTTTTCGCAGAGCGTTCCAAACCTTGTTCCTGAATGCTCCAAATGCTAGGCTATTTCCTGCATTTTGTCCGGTTGCTGCTTGCAGGCCAGCCTCATTGAGAATTTTTGTAGTTTTCACTTTCCCAATTGTCTGTGCCAGAATAGCTTTTACATATCCTATTGCCAGGAGGTGTCCAGTGGGTTTCTCTTCTAGCTGTGTTATCCATTTTTTGCTCCATTGCATAAATCTGTTAATTGGTTAGCCAGACCTGTCATATCCATAAATGACCATGGCACATACTGATACTGATTTCCTTTTGACACATGTGGGTAATGACCAACCTCACTGTACTCTTCCGGGTCTGACCTATGTTATTCATCATTAAGGTTTATTCTTCCAGTATTTTCTTCATTAGGCCAGGATGAGGGGACATACCAGCTTGAGGGTTTCTTTGAGCGTGTAAATTTTCTTTTCATAGATGGTCTCATTTCAGATACAGCCTTTCTTGCTTCCTCCAAAGAGTCATTGAGATGTCTGTCAAGATGGTTTTCCAGTTGCCTGAACAATTCGTCAGTGAGCTGTTACCTGAGTGCTTTCATCTTTTATCAAGAGGTTGACACAAACATGCATGGTCATCCTAGAGATTGTATGCCATTGAAAAAATTCTTCCCATGAACCTGTTTAAAAAAGCAAGCAACATCAGACGCCACACACAGAGGGAGCTGTTTATGACCACAACGTGATTTGAGCCTTCTGATCTAGAGTCAGACACGCTACCGTTGCGCTACGAGGTCCTATGCAGCAAGGAGTAGAATAAAAGGGCAACCCATTTTCTCTCAAGGAGAACTCATGGGTGACATCTATTGCTCTTGGCTCATGGCATCTGGGAAAGAGCTTTTTTTTGTGCAAAGGACAAAGCAAATTGCTCATTGCATAACCTGTCTGATTCACCCCTCCGAGGACATCAAGAGGGTTTTCCTTGATAAAATGGCAGTTCTCACCTCATTTTGTGAGTGTGAAGCTTGGACAACTTGTACCTGAATCTCATCTTGCAGACTGAAAAGCTTATGAGAATTGACCAGTGTTAGACAATTTTTGGGATTATTTCACAACTGTCTTTGTGGCAGATGATGCGCGTTCCATGGCAAAGGTAGTATTAATCTCCATATTGCGAGTTACACATGGCCAACTGTAATGGCGATCTATGTTTTCCTGTCCTTCGCCATTTCCATAATTTCCATACCAGCACAAGCATTTGACGCGTAAAACCACAAAACTTGTAGTGTATCAGTTTAATCTTCGTTTGTCTGGATAAAAGCCACTCAACAAATTAAACTTAAGAACTATTTACACCTTTCCAGCTTCAAAATAAAAATGGTTTCAAAGAACGCTCAAAAGACTGTCTAACACCGAGTCCTTCCTTCCTTCTAATAAATCAAAAACTAAACGGTTGCTACCGTAAACACATGAAATTGACCTATGACCTTTACGTAAGCCAATAGTCACAAATTTGTCACAGATATGTCACAAAAAAGGTTACATTTACATCTAATAATGAAGTCAAATACCACATTATTACATGTAATAATGAAGTCAAATACCACAGAGATCCACCAAAAATGTACTTTATGGCTCCAACACCAACATTGCACTACAGATCTGGCCATTAAGAATGCACGCTTTTTCCCGCGAGTTCCCGCAATTTGGCGCGCGACATACCGCGAAATCCCTGAAGCAACATTCGGGAATTTAAATAAATGTATCGTGCTTCACTGAATATCCACCAGATGGTGCATGGAAGGACTTTATCTAAAAGCCAGACCAAGTACAATGAAGAATTGTGTATAATTAGTTAGCCTAAAACAATATTGTTTCCAATTCTGAAGCAAACATGAATTTTATTTTGTTTTACAATAATAATATTGTATGATGAATGTGCGTATATGTGCTTTATATTATGTTCATAATGATGAAATGAGATGCCCTAAAGTATGAGGCACCGTATAGTGCTTAAATCAAACTTCACTCATGTACACACACACGTGAAACACTTGCATACACATATATGAAACAGTCACACACACATATATATATATATATATATATTTATATATAATATAATTATATATATATATATATATACTAGGATGAGTCTTCTGAACAGCCCTGCCTCTAAAGTCCTATCTTAGATCAGTGAATTTCTTATATGACCATGGTATGGGATTTTTTTTTTAAATCAGCATTATCGAACAAGGTTGGTCTCCTGGAAATGGAGACCACATGAGTCATTAACAAGTCTATTTCATTTTCAAACGGGGACTGAAGCTACTTAACCTCAGATTAAAAGACCAGTGCGGTACCGACTGTTCATGGCTCTTTTGCAGTCGACATTGTTCATTACATTTTCAATAGTTTTGCACACACAGTGTTTCAACATTCTTCTAATCAAATGCATCGTATACTCTGGATCAGACAAAAACATCCACATCAGCAATTACGCTTTCTTTGAAAATGGACACAATGGATGTATTTCTTGTGTTTTTTTTTTGTCCTTTGCACAAAAAAAGATCTTTCCCAGATCCCATAAACCAGCAGCAATAGATGTCTTCCGTGACTTGTCCTTGAGAGAAAATGGGGTGCCACATGCCCCGGTATTCTACTGCAGGTTGCATCGGGCCTCGTGATGCAACAGTAGCGCGTCTGACTCTAAATCAAAAGGTTGCGTGTTCAAATCATGTCATGGTCATAAGTGGCTCCCTCTGTGTGTGGTGGCTGATGTTGCTTTCTTTTTCAAACAGGTTCATGGGTAGAATTTTTAAATGGACCTAATTACTATTCGACCGTCATCAGCCGGCTGTGCGTGCTGAGAAAAATTAATGTCTGATAAGGCATTTTTAGATGTTTTCAGAATAGAAGATCCAGCTGGTCTGACAAACATGATCCTAGGTTATCCTTGGTAAAAAAGTGAAATGTTTGAAGCTTCCAGTTTTCTTCTGAAGTACTGCATTTGTATTTTTTCATCTTTAGATAAGAAAACTTGTGGCAATTCCATCACTTGCTTGAGCTTCATGAGCAAACACAATCTCCTAACAGTAAGTCTCGACTGGTACATTATGGGAATCCTTGGCAAGGAGTCAGCAATTTACAATTTTCTGCTGTCAATAGAAGGTAATGCCTGAACAGGAACTTGAACCCTGGACTGTCAGATTTAAAGTGCGATGCTCTACCGACTGCACCAAAGCTGGGGAACTTCATGGTGGGAAGAGGGTGAAAAGAAGGGGAAGAGGGAAAAAGGAGAAAAAAATGAAGAAAAAAATGAAGTGAAACAAGAGTTAACACCATCTTTGCTGTTTCCCCTAGTTGTAGTCAGCTCATGTCATTGTAATTTTATTTTAATTTGCATAAAAAGTGGATCCAAAGGTCCCAGGTTCGATTCGTGAGCATAACTTTTTTTTTTTAACCCAAACATCTGACAAGTGTCACAAAAATTAGAAATCCTGCCTAATTAATCCTAACATGAGGATAGGTTATTGTAAAAGTATTAGAGTTTGTTGTTAAATGCTTCATTGTTGTTAAATGCTTCATGTTGTAAGTGTCGCACGAAAAGTAAATTTGAGTAATATAATAAACTATGATGGTGCTGGCCTGCTGGCTGTTAAGTGTTAAACCACTTTCGGTCCTCAGTCCCACCAAGTACTCTGCCAGGCTGTCCACTAGGTCCATCCCTGGGAGACAGTGCTCATCCACAGCCTGGTAAATATAACACATGCAATAAACATCAATAACAATACTATTACAAGTAAGAAAACAATATACATGACACTGTATAATGTCTTACCTAAAGACTTACAAGCTGTTGTTCAGGTGCTGTAGGGGTGATATCTGTTGGTCCTGGGGGATCAGCAGCTGTAGCAGATGACAGTGGCTAACAGGTTGGTAGAGAGAGGAGGGGCCAAAGTTGAGCTGGTTGTGATGGCTGATGGGCTCGAGGGCACAGCAGTATGCAAAAACTGTTAAATATAAAAAAAAGTTAATTAAACTTTTATGAAATAAACATTATGCATTTTCACACAAAACAATTACAATAGCTGAAAAATGTCTTTGCGCTTGTAGCCTTGGTCGGACAGATTGTGGAGCACAGGGGTGTGGTTCAGCTGCAGACTTCCTCTTGACCACTGCCTGACCCACTGTACTTACAGGCAAGTGGTACTGATGTTGAGGGCCTGGGTGTGGTGTTGCAGCAGTAGGACGTGTCCGCCCTGATGGGAGAGGCACAGGAGCTACAGGAATTGAGGGAGGCAAGTTCACCCCCTGCCACAGAATCTTATTATGCCACTGAATGATGGGCTGCTAACTAAGCAGAAATGAAGGTTTTACTACCAGGGAAGCAGCTTCATGGTCTTGGATTCCTTCCAAGAGGTACAGCTGAAAATTCAGACTGTTGGCACTTGTTCCTTAAAATAAAGAGACATTTTGTTGTTTCATTTAAATTATGTCATTTTATCACCATTTCCAGGCTCTGAAATATAATTGTAAAACTGTAAGTATCTGACCTTGCTGATAAACAGTTGTTAATACTTACCTGGAATGAATCTGTTGACATGAAATGGAAGGACTTCAGTGATGTGGATCCCCTTGCACACCAGTAGTTTGGCAGGATAATGCCTCCTTTGTTGGTGCATCCTGACTGAGTGTACAGGAGCACACCTGGTTCATCCTGAATACACTTCACATGCCTTTTCTGGACTCTCCAAACCATAATGCATATTTTAACAATGATTACAATTAAAATATTTACCTTTTATGTGGAGTCCATTTTAAGCACAGTGCCAAAGGTAGACGTTATGCTCACCTTGATGTGATCCAGCCTGCTCAGGATGTCACATCCATACACAGCCACAACGTGACAGGGACCAGGCTCGGTTGAGCAACAAAGGCAGAGCATGTCCTGAGCTACCGCAAGGAACGCTTAATCGACTGCTCACTTTGGTTTTCCCACAGCTGCCTGACCAAGTGAGTGGGGCTGTTACCGGACATCCTCTCCCTCATAAAAGTTATCGCTCGGATATTACAAGCATATCTGTAATAAACACAGACAACAGGAGACGAAAGAGAGAAATTAGTATTAAACACTCAGTCATTTCCTAGGCTATTATGTCACATTTTTGACATAAGTAATACTTGCGTGTTACACTTACTTTCGAGTCAAGATTATACTGAACTCCATCCTGTGAGCGAAATCCAGCTGGTCCAATATGGTCTTGCTTGTGGAGACGTAATTGGTTTTGCAGCCAACAGAATTACACCCAAGAGTCTCTGTTATCATCAGGTAATTCCTGTTCACATCCAGAACCAGATGAGCTCTCTTGTGGACTCCAGCACCTGTGAGCTGTTTTCCACATTCAGGGCAAGACAGCATGGCCTTCCACAGGTGGTATGGCATCCACAGGAAAAGCTTGTGGGTGAAAAAGCATTCTGTAATGAGTGCTGGTCCTGGTGGGTAATACCAAAGCTTCAGATTCGTACACAGCCGCTGGTGCTTCCACAGTGCTGCTGAAATCCATTTCTGGTCCTGAACTGGTAGTCTTTTTCATCTCTGCTGGGAGCCAGACAGGATTTGAAGCAACTGGAGGCTCCACATCTTCTGCTGATGGATTAAGCAGAGGGTTAGAAGCAAAGTGGGCAGAGGGACCAGCCACCGCTGGTGGAGGAGTGGAGGTTGCAGAGACAAGCGCTGGGCATGCAGGGATGGGAGGAGTAAAGGAGGTGCCATGGGAAGCTGATGAGTCCTGATTTATACATATTTTAAAAAGACAAATGTACTGTATATATTTATTTAAAAGCCATGCATAATTAATTAGCTCCTTTTAAGTTAATAAAAAAGCACATATAAAGAAAATAATAATTCTTAAAAAGACTTTGTCACAGCTGTAGAAGTGGCTTGTGAAATAGAGAAGGTCTTGGCAGTTGCTGATACAGGCGATGGAAGAAGCGACAGAGGAGAGACAGTCTGAATGTATCTCTTGGGACTGCAAGAGGGAGATGGTGTCCTTCTTCCAACAGCACTTGTATCACCACTGGGCAGTGCAGAACAGCTAGCGAGGGCCTGAGAGAGTAAGAAAGAATAGTTAAATGGATTTTATAGATAAAGACTAAAACCTTTCAACAATGTAAATCCCACTTCAAAATGCAGAAAACAACATCAATAGACATATTTTAAAATTACATTTAAGAGAGTGTTCCTAGTAATTTTACTAATATTACCTTGCTTGCATGCTTCACAGACAAGCTTAAGTTTGGCTTTAAACCAGCACAATGAGCCCCTCCGAACCGCTGCTTTGTGAACTGCAAATAAAAACAAGTAGTTTAAGTGGTGTCTTTAGTTGTGGTGTAAATGATATACACACGTGGACAAAATTGTTGGTACCCTTCGGTCAATGAAAGAAAAACTCACAATGGTCACAGAAATAACTTTAATCTGACAAAAGTCATAATAAATAAGAATTCTATGAATGTTAACCAGTGAAAGTCAGACATTGCTTTTCAACCATGTTTCAACCTAATTATTAAAAAAAATAAACTCATGGAACAGGCCTGGACAAAAATTATGGTACCCCTAACTTAATAGTTTGTTGCACAACCTTTTGAGGCGATCACTGCAATCAAACGATTCCTGTAACTGTCAATGAGACTTCTGCACCTCTCTGCAGGTATTTTGGCCCACTCCTCATGAGCAAGCTGCTCCAGTTGTTTCCGGTTTGAAGGGTGCCTTTTCCAGACAGCATGTTTCAGCTCCTTCCAAAGATGCTCAATAGGATTGAGGTCAGGGCTCATAGAAGGCCACTTTAGAATAGTCCAATGTTTTCCTCTTAGCCATTCTTGGGTGTTTTTAGCTGTGTGTTTTGGGTCATTGTCCTGTTGCAAGACCCATGACCTGCGACTGAGACCCAGCTTTCTGACACTGGCCAGCACATTTCTCTCTAGAATCCCTTGATAGTCTTGAGATTTCATTGTACCCTGCACAGATTCAAGACACCCTGTGCCAGATGCAGCAAAGCAGCCTCAGAACATAACAGAGCCTCCTCCATGTTTCACAGTAGGGACAGTGTTCTTTTCTTGATATGCTTCATTTTTCCGCCTGTGAAGATAGAGGTGATTTGCCTTGGCAAAAAGTTTCATTTTTGTCTCATCTGTCCATAGGACATTCTCCCAGAAGCTTTGTGGCTTGTCAACATGTAGTTTGGCATATTCCAGTCTGGCTTTTTTATTATTTGTTTTCAACAATGGTGTCCTCCATGGTCATCTCACATGGCTCAAACAACTGTAGTCACAGGAACATCTAGCTGTTTGGAGATGGTCTTATAGCCTTTACCTTTAACATGCTTGTGTATAATTTTCTTTCGAATCTCCTGAGACAACTCTTTCCTTCACTTTCTCTGGTCCATGTTGAGTGTGATACACACCATGTCACCAAACAACACAGTGACTACCTGGAGCCCTATATATAGGCCCACTGACTGATTACAAGATTGTTGACACCTGTGATGCTAATTAGTGAACTCAGAGGGCCAAACCCCAGAGGCAGCAAACCTACGAAGACGTGATATCCACTCATCGTCTCCCATAGCCCTGTGTTTTTTTCTGTTTGGAGGCCATATTCCATTAACAGGAAAAAGGTGCCAGTTAAACCAAATGCATAGATCTCACACAAAGTGGGATTTATGATATTACCCTCTTTTGATACATAAAAATATAGATTTTTTGACAGACAGATAAATAGATAGATAGATAGATAGATAGATAGATAGATAGATAGATAGATAGATATATAGATAGATTTTTAGCTCAGTGTATTTTACAAAAGAACAGCAGATAGAAGGTTATGCATATAATATATAGACTGATTCAATTCAGTAATATTAACTGTATTAGTGTCTAAAAATACTCAGGGTATACTTGTGCCACAACAGGTGCACTAAATGACTAAAGTTATAACACACATCTCATTCATATTGTGATTCCATTCTATATGAGAATATAATCTACTGGTCTGCTAACATTATGGCATTACTGTAGTCAGGAAAGTGGTAATTAATCATTGTTTTGGCGAGTGCACAACAATCTATTATAAAACATCTGATTATAATCTCATATTAGTTGAATAGGCATTTTTAAAGTTTTGCAGTTGTATAAACGCGTCGCTTGGTCTCATCATCACGTGTCTGTTATCTGTTATAATGATGTTATGCAGCTTCTGAAATGGGTCTCTTCGTTTGTGCATGAAAAATATGAAAAATAAATGCGTTTATGTTTGTTTTACATGCACAAATGATACACAAACGACATGACATTGTTTTTTGGGCTATCGCTTCAAATAGGTCTCTTCTCGTTTGTGCATGGAGATGAAGACATTTATTTTGAATGTACAAACAATGAACATTAATAAATACAGGAAAGATTTCACTACTGGAAGCATACACTTCAAAAACAGAAGCATTAAATAGTAGAAAACATTAAAATACACCGCAAATGTGCAACGGTAAAACTGTAAAACTAAGTGAAGGCATGTCTGCTTAGTAAACGCTGACGTTACTCCAGCATCGGCAACTTTGCACTAACGTTATTTAATGAACACCGCTTAAATAAAGTCTATTTATCGCTGTAAATTAATATTTTCTAATTAACAAACGTAACGTGCGGACTTACCATGTTATGTTGATAGAATATCTCTGTCTATATACAGTATATATATATTTCCGAATAGTGCGGAATTTTGACAAAATCTGTCCACATCGGCATGGAGGTGTGTGTATGGGGGGAGGGGGGGTGTTAGGGCGGGCGCAAGGCAGATACTCGACGTTGGTTGGCGGTAAATTATGCAGATATTTTGCAAAGGGGGAAAGATGATTGGCTTTAAATTTTGCAAAGGAGTGAGACGTGATTGGCGCAAAGAAGCAGCCGCACGGCGTCCAGGTAGCACCCCAGAGCCAAACAAGCGACTGGGGTTTTACATTTCAGCTCTAGTCTGCTCTAGTCATCGTCGTAACAGACAGAAGGAGAGGTAAAAGTAATTGCATTCACAGTGTAGCACAAGCCCGAATCGAAATGTTGACAGCACTTGCGCTAAGGAAAGTCAAGTTGGGTGCTAATCTTGGCTACTTATTTTGCTTCCGCATTGTTTGACCATAACCCACAAGCTGGTAACGGTTGGATGTAAAGCAAAGATTTTGCTTTCTCCACACAAACAAGTCTGACCTGTGCAGCAACAGCAGTGCACTGCTGGGATTTGAACCCAGGATCTACTGTTTACTGGCACTTTAACCAACTAAACCACAGCGCCAGAGGCCAAGTAAAGGTTCTCCTCTAACGCCTCAAACTCGTATCTGAGTAGATCCCGGACAGGAAGTTGATTCTCAAGCTAAGCTCGCCTCCACTGGCGTGCAGCTTTATAGGACCAAGAATGAAATCCCACAGTACTATACCATGCTCCACAGAGCGCACCATAGCTGCCAGTCATGGCGTTTCCACTGAGGTTGTTCCAAGTTCACTTCAGGCAAAGACCATGCCTGTTGCAGGAGATTTCAGGCTTGCATAGATGAACAACTGTAGGCAAACTACAGGAGGGAGAGAGATAATCAGGGTACACTTATCTTAGTGTGAGTTAGAAACACTTCATATATGCAGTTAAAACAAACTTTGGTGTGGATACTTTACAACATTTTTTTTTTTTCCTCAAGCATCACGCCACCAAGTGTTTTATTGGTCATTTACTATTTTATGAATCCAAAAAAGCTCAAAGAATATTATATTAATGTCCACTGTATCCTCAGCTAGAGTTAATCTAGGCCGTTTTCACACTGCGGTCCCGGATCGGTTTCCGAGTACACTTGGCCCCGGGACCAGTTGATTTTTGTCTGTGAGAATGTAATCGTTCCGAATCGTTCCGCGCTCGGGAACGAATCCCTGGACCGATTGCAGAGGTGGTTTCGGGAACGATTCACACCTTCCCGAGAACGGAAGGCGGGACATAAGTACACGCTCATGCTCAAAAGAGGAAGTGACGTTTCGAATTCCAGTTCGAATCCGTACACAAACAAACGTGGCTAATGAAGAATCTTTGTGAAGTAATGCCGAAGTATAGCATTTGCTAGAAATTTAGACAGACGAAAATATCCGGAGATAATCGGACACGACACATAAAAACTCCGATATTTACGGAAGTATCCGTATTTAGACGTGCGCGCGTACAGCAGCACTAAGCAATGCCGCGCAGAGTTAAACAAACTTCGGCTCGTGCAGCACACAGCGCACGCTGCGATACTGAAGTGAGGAGAAGATAAGCAATAGGATAAAAACCATCCGGTGTGATCGAGTCGGAACCCCACTGACCCACAACAACGTCTACCTTCATCATCGGAACCGGACCGCGTGGAGCCTGGTCCAGCAGAGAGCCTGCGCGTGAGCGGTGAGTTCATATTAAATACTATTAACTCCTGTTATTAACACTGTTACAGAGAGTCTCATATCATCACCACATCTCCAGGTGACTGTCTGTGGATCTCATGGTGGCATTTAAATGCTTATAATAAGATCTACAGGATGATCCTTTCACGTTAGCTCACAGTAAAGTTCACTTGGAATGTTCCTCATGTCTGCTCACTTTAAGGCGTCAGATCATTTCACTGTTCAGAAGAGCAGAATGTGATGAACTCCAGTGTTGTGCTTATGTAGCTATTAGAGTTACAGTTACTTTACTCTATACTCATATGTTATGTAGAACCTTCATGTATATTCTCCAACACATCTCAGAGCCACTTATAAAAACTGAGATGCTGATGAGCCACATAAGCTCCACTCACAGTTTCAGGTTATCTGTGATTGCTGTGACAAAATGTAAATGTTGGGAAAATGTAGTTTGTACAAGCTGTTATGGTGGAAACTTTCCGCTAATTTCTTGCCTTTATACTTTCTTGCAGACAGACACTGGAGGAAACACAGACTGAGACCTCTGACAGTAGCACAAGACCAGCGAACAACAGAAGAAAGAGACAAAACCTGACGTGCAGAGCAGGAGACTCATAATGTCTGCATGAAATCTCAGATTTAGATGGAGAAGCGCCGACTACAGATACAGAGGAAGGAACAGCAAGAGATCGAATAGGACGTTGATGCAGACGACGGACCAACTGTTGTCTTCATTTCATTAACACACACCGTCTTGCTCTGCAAGTACAAGTAAATATAAAATATGCTACATTTTAATGTTTAGATTTTTTGTCCTATTTGACAGCTACTTTTTTTTACAAAATTTACTTTGATTATATTTTTATTTAATAATGTTTAATAAACCATTTTGCACTCTATCCAGTACTTTGTCTCTATTCCAAACCCCACACACTCATCTTGGATTTTACAGTATACATTTATTTTTACATTTACAAAAATACAATATAAACACACGGCACACAAAACATGTTAAACACTAAACATTGATGCATGGTGAGGTTTTAAATTAAGTTTCAGCACCTCAGCTAAGTTTGAGAATCTACACATGGCAAGGTAAGGAAAAAAAGAGCACAAGCATCTCTCTTGTAGGACTGTTGTCATCTTAATAGGAGTATTTACTAGCCATTCCTGGTCTCTCCTGGTCACAGGGACATCCTGCCATCACACACCAGCCCTCTCTAAACCCAGATGATCCTGAGGAGAACAGAAAAATGCATGATTAGATATTTATCATTTATTATATGTATCTATGCTATTTGTTGAACTTTATTCTAGCAGGCATTATATTCATTTGTAGCATTTATTCATTGTTTACATCTGTGATTCATTTACAGTGTACATAAACACTATTTTTATGATAAAAAGTAATTTTTTAAAAATGTGCTATGAGTAAAGAAAGTAATGTTTAATGAGCACTTTATTTCTATTTGACTGGGAATCAGAAGAGAATGTAGACACACCTGATTCCTCACCTTACAGAGATGTAAAGTCATTCCTCAGTGCCTCGTGTAGTGTCCGTGCAGCGCGCATAAAAAATAAAAACATCCACACAGAGCATTAACAGGTGTCTCACAGTTCATGTCCCGAGTAGCGGTTCTTCTTCTTTCTTAGTGTTTTTTTTCCCGCGAAAAACAAACCAACTGCCTCTCTACCGCCACCTACTGTTTCCGGTTGTGTAAATACGCAAGTGTCCCCGGGATCACAATCGCTATTACAGTGTGAACGCAGACCTGCGGGGGGATGGGGAGGAGGAGAAATCGTGCTCGGGTACAGAACGGAACAGATCGTTACCAGTGTGAAAACGCCCCTAGACTACTAGTACTCAAATGCGTTCATATAAGCAAGCATGCTCTGAAAATAACTTTTTTTTTCATGTAGACATCCTCTAAAGACCATTATTAATTGTGATAAACCTAGAACAGGTTTTACTTTTTAATTTTAAGAATAGGTATCAAGCACAAAAAAATAAAAAATAAAATCTAGGATCCCATCATCTTTTGTAGCCATAGTGCTATTGAAATGATCCAGAGCATCAGTGTTCAAAGTGGACCGGCCTTTCCTCTTCATCCTACAGAGTGTAAATGGAGGTAAGGGCAAATTCCTTTTAATAGAAACTCGTTGATTCGTCTGATGGTTGATTACTTCCCAAATTGCACAGTCTTTGTGAATGTGTGTGTGGAGGTTAACACAAAGGTTCTACCACGGTCGTAAAGTGGTAATAAATACAACACCACTGGCCTCTACGGTCTTTAGTTGGACTACAGAGGTTCCTAGATGAATGGATGGACGGCTTGTTACAGTTCCTTCTGGAATGTTTGTTTTCACTGATATTCATTAATGATGGAACACATCATGGAGCAGCAGAATATAGTCTACAGAAACACTGACGATTTACAGTTTGTAAAGAATTCATTATGCAGCAAGACGAAGACCCAAAACACACTGCAAAACAACAAATGACTTCATCAGGGGGAGGAGTGGAAGGTTTTAGACTGGCCAAGTCCATCAACAGTCCCGAAGAGGAAACTGAACGGTGAAACCCTTGAGAAAACACAAGTGGAATAAGCTGTGGAGCGAGCAAACAATCGAGGAAAAGCATCAAGAAAGAAGAATTCATCAGTTTGGTGATTTCAGTGGGTCACCAGATTGACGCAGTTACCTCAGTCAAAACATTGTGTTACTTTAAGGATCTGTTCTAATACTTTTTCCTCAATCCAAACAGGCGGTTGCCTAGTTACGGGCTCCCAGCCAGCAGGGGCGCTGTGGGAACCGGTTACATTAATTTTATAAAAGAAAAAAAGAGGCTGGTCCTAGGTAACAGCAGCCATTACACAGCTGAAGCTAAAGCTAAAGCTATGTTTTGTAAAGCCGAATGCGGGATAGAATTGTCCGACTGAGGATTTTTCTTTTGTGTTTCTCTCTTCTGCTCTTCGTTTGTGTTGTCTCTTCCTCCGACGTATTCGACCCCGACATGTCAACGCATCGCATGTGGTGATTGGTCGGCGCTCATGAGAAAGGGGGTCCTCCGCCGTACGCCGCCATTAAAGGGGACGTGCATGGAGGACAGCGAGAACGGAGCAAAGCACGTCCTGGGATGGTATCACTTTTTATATGGACTTTGTTTGAGAGAGTTCAAGGACTCTGATCTTGTGCACAAATTAAACATACTCAGCGTGTGTGTGTGCGTGTAGTGGGAGTGCAAGGAGTGAATGGTGTGCACCAACAGCTGCTCACATTCTCCTACTTTCAAACCACCCATAAAGCAAGTCTTCCTGTATGTGGCCAATCCACTGCTTATAAATCCGCCATCTCCAGCCTGGTCAGCAACACCTCCCTGTCAGAAGAACACAGGTATCTGTTGCAGAAACTGTTGTTAGAGTGGCCAACAGTGTGCACTTACCGAATTGGTCATACAAAGACCATAAAAAATCCACAGTCAAAAGACCCGTCAGGAAAAGGCTTACCCTGTCCCTGTCCACAAGCAGCAAATTGTGGAGGAAGAGGTCGCCAAGATGCTGAAAACAGGTATCATTAGACCATCCACCTTGCCATGGGCCACCCGGTCATGCTGTTGGGGAATGGTGGGATATGTTTTTCTGTGGACTTTAGAACCCTCAACAGCAAAACACCAGTGGATGGCTTCCCTATGCCTCAGGTCCACGAAATCTTGGAGGCACTCTACGGGGCTTCCGTGTTCAGCTCATTAGACCTGCGTAGTGGCTATTGGCAGGTCGCAATGTATCGTGACAGCATCTCCAAAAAAGCATTCGTAACCAAAAACAATCAGTATGAGTTTCTCCATCTTCCTTTTGACCTGAAAAATGCTTAAGCACCGTTTCAGAGGTTTATAACTTCCATTCTAACAGAAGCCATCGGGAAATACTGTTTTGTTTACATCAACGATATTGTTGTGTATTCTAAGGACACCACTTTTCACCTCAACCATCTCCAACAGATATTTGCACTCCTTGAAGCTGCCGGCCTCAATCTAAACCTGAAAAAAATGCAACCACTGTCAGACGTCCCTTTTCTTTTTGGGACACATTAGATCGGCTGAAGGGATAAAAACTGAAGAAGCCAAGGTAGAGGCGATACAAACGTTCCCTGCAAACTGAAGGAGCTACAATGCTTTCTAGGTCTGGCTGGTTGGTACCATCGGTTTATTCCACACTTCTCAGAGCCTGCCGCTCCTTTACATGCTCTGAAGAAGAAAGGAGCCAAGTGGGTGTGGACCCCTGAATACCGGTCAGCCTTCAAAGATCTGAGAGCGACTCTGCAAGACACACCAGTATTAACAGCTCCAGACTTCAGCCGCCCCTTCAAGGTGCAGACGGACGCCAGCAACATCGGCCTGGGTGCAGTACACCCAGGATTACGAGGATGGGTAACACATGATTGCCTACGCCTCCCGGCTGCTACATGGAGCAGAAAGCAGGTAATTAGCATCAGAGAAGGAGTGCCTGGCAGTGGTGTGGGCCGTGGAGAAATGGCGTCAATACCTTGAGGGTAAAGCACTCACCGTTATCACAGACCACGCTGCTTTAACCTGGGTTTTTAATCAGCCAAACCCCTCCTCACACCTAACGCACTGCGTACTCAGGCTGCAGGAATTTGAGTTCGTAGTTCAATACCGTAAGTGGCAGTGTAACGTGAAGACCCTAAGGAGGTTACAGGAGGTCGTCTACTGCCCGGAGATATGCCGAGATGTCTGGGAATACTGCATCACGTGGCAGAAGAAGCGGGTTTACTACAAAGCACATCTGTAGTGGAACCTGGTTTTATGCTGACGGTAGATCTCATGGGTGCTTTTCCACGTTCATCCTGGATCAACGATCATTTGCTGGTGGTTGTCGATTACTGCAGCAAATGCGTCGAGTTGTTTCCTCTGAGAACAGCCAAAGCTCACAACATAGCAAATATCTTAACCAGAGATATTTTTTCTCACAATGGGGCACTCCAGCTTACCTGGTTTCTGATAGGGGTCCGCAGCTCACTTCCCAGCTACTCAACACCATCTGCCGGCACTCGGGTGTCACCCAGAAGCTCACCTCCGAATACTATCCCCAGACCAACATCACCGAATGGACTACCTGGACATTAAAGTTCATGATTGCAGCATTCGTCAGAGAAAACCACAAGCAGTGGGACGAATGGGTTCCTGAGTTCCGGTTCTCCATCAATACGGCCTGGCAAGAAAGCACTGGTTTCACCCCAGCAGAGATAGCACTGGGATGTAAGCTAAAAGGGACCACGGGAGAGAATGCTGCATTGCACTGTTTCTGGTCGTCCGGAGCAATGTATCCCATGCCCAGGAGCGCCAAAAGAAATACTATGATTTCAGACGATGAGCTGTCACGTACAATGTGGGCGACCTTGTGTGGGTCCATGCTTTTCCTCAGTCTCGGGGGGAGGACTCGCACATGCCCAAACTAGCCCCGAAATGGAAAGGAACAGCTAAGATCTTAACAAAGTTAATTACCAGGTGGAATGGATTAATCAAGCTGGACCATTCATGGTTCATCTAATTAATTTAAAGGCTTTTTTCGGCAAAGCCACGCCTTCTTCTAAAGGGGGTGTAACAGACGGTTGCCCAGCGGGAACCGGTTACATAAATTTTATAAAAGAAAAAGAAAGGCTGGGCCAAGGTAACAGTAGTCATTACACAGCTGAAGCTAACGTTAAAGCTAAAGCAATATGTTTTGTAAACTCGAATGCAGGATAGAATTGTCCGACGCACCGGAGTTTTTTTTTTTGTGTGTTTCTCTCTTCCTCCGACGTACTCTACCCCGACATGTCAGCCCACTGCGTGTGGTGATTGGTCGGCGCTCGTGAGGAACGGGGGCCTCCGCCGTATGCCACGCCACCATTAAAGGGGACGTGCATGTGGAAGACAGTGATAGCGGAGCAAAGTGCGTCCCGGGACAGTATCGCTTTTTATAAGGACTTTGAGAGAGCTCAAGAACTTGAGATCTTGCGCACAAATTAAACATACCCAGCGTCTGTGTGTGCACCGAGTAAATAAATGCATATAAATTTTTGTTTATGAAAATATTGTCCTCTGGTGGTCCTTATCCTACCCTGATTTCTGTTAACGACTAGTTACTGGTTATAAATAACAGCAGGTAGTTTGTTACAGTAGGTCGTTTCTGCTGCCCTATAAAATACAGGTTTTTATATTATCTGTAATTAATAAAGACAAATTGTGATTTATTTCCATTTCTTTCTCTATCCTGAGGGTTGGTGCTGTTTATAGCCAGAGTGATGAATCCAGCAGGAGTAGAATCAGTTCACCACACACTCACAATCTCTCTCCTCCACTGTATGGGTAGTTGGTGTGAAAGGTCACCCGAGAACCCCTCACTCATCTATACAGCTTAATCCTGTATTCAGGGTCACAAGGGGGCCTGGAGCCTGTCCCAGGAGACTTAGGGCACATGGCAGGGTACACCCTGGACAGGGTGCCAATCCATCCCACCAAGAACGGGGAGAACATGCAAACTCCATGCACACAGACGGGAATCGAGCCTGGGCAGGGGATCGACCCCAGACCCTGGCAGTGCAAGGCGACAGTGCTAACCACTACACCACCGTGCCACCACCCGAGGACCAATACAAGGAATTTGTAGATAACTGTAAACACACACCATTTTTCACCAAGTTTACAACAAAACTGTATTTCAAATAGTTAGGCACAATATAAAATAGACATTTTATTTATCCATATACAAAAAGAAAAAAACATTTACATTATTTACATTTGTATAACGTGCACAAAATAGTGTGGAGCGGTTGGTCCCTGTGAGGAGTCAAGAGGTCGCTGCAGCGGGGGTGATGGATAAAACACAAAGGAGTTAAGATGAAGATCCGAAAAAGACACTGATGGACAAAGATGTGTTTTGTTATTTTGCCGAACTCTTCTAAAAGGAATCCTAATCCTATGCTTAAATAAATCCTTACACACTGAAGAACAGCTTTTAAACACTCTGACTACTGTTTGATAAATTAACAATCGCTTGACCTGCGTGTCTCCTTGACACTAGATGAGATGTCTGATTTAGAGCTAGTTAAAGATAAATTTATTAGTCAAACCTGTCTACAGTGAGGATCTGGAATTCTTAATAAGCAACACACTTGAGGCCATGCATCTTTGGCATAAAGCAGGAAAGAGAAAAAGATGAGAAGCACAGGAAGAGGGAATGGGGGGGGTATATTCTATGTTTCCCCTTTGCCCTGAGGTGTGATTACATGGAGATTCTCTCTGTCTGATGGTCTGTGATTAGAAGGCATCCAGATGGTTCATGCTATTTGCTCGTAAGTGGATCTCTTCCAGGAAGTTCTCCAGCTGCTCGATCAGCACTCGCTTTTTAAATCTGAAATAAAAATAAAGATATGGGTATTTTTGACACCTTCAACTTTCGTTTGAAAGGTTCACATGCTTGGTGAGCACAAAGGTTCAGATACAAGTGTTTACACTCGTTCAAGTGAACAGACTACACTGAACTACACCAACGGACACTTACATACATGCTTACATGCACGCTCAAGCAAAATATTCATTAAAATACTAATCATTCTAAAAAATTCTATGACAGTACAGGTAGTCCCCGACTTACGAATAAGTTCTATTCTGGTGTCACGTTTGTAAGTTGGATTTGTTCTTAACTCACACAAAGGGGGCTTAAGACTAACACAAATATACAATATAAAGCATACCAATTCACTTGACTTAATTTGTCCCCTTTCCCCCCCCCCCACACTGCCATCATGTGGGTAAAAACCGTAACTGCTCCTAAGGAAAAGACGCTCACATCTCTGTCAAATGGAAGTGTTGTCTTTGCGCCTTTAAATCATGAGGGGAATCCAGGGCGCATTTTATCTTAGAGCCATTTTCCGCTGTATTAGACTGTGAACTTTGTCTCACTGAGGTTTTTCCGAGGTTTACAGGACAGACATTTTCTATCATCGTGCTCCTGGACTGATTGAAACAGTGAGGCAGACTAATTTCTCCCGCATCACCACATGCACATACAATATACCGAACTTTAGATACTTTATACATTCAATTACACTGAAAATATTGTATAGAATTGTAAATATTGGTATCCGGTTCACTGCAGCGTCCATAATTTTTTGTACAATACATGTGAGCTAATTCTGTGATTTGTGAAAAGTTTTTTTCAAGATTTTCATGGCCAAATGAACCCTTCAATAAACAGCGCACATGACATTTTTTTTCATGACTGTAATTAAACGAATAGCATTGACTTTTTTTTTTTTTTTTTTTTTTTAACACCCTACTATAGAGTATTATTTTATTACCACCCAAGTGCTAGGTTTGCTAATGAACAAACCGCGACTGGATATAACAAATGATTAAATAAACTCTTCTCCAGTGTACATGTAATACTAGATACAGCAATGACTACTTTTCCAAATTTGCCGCATACCTCGCCGCCTCCTTGATGATGTTCTGCAGGAATAGGATCCTCGTTTCCAGACTGCCCTGGATCTGCTTCAGGAGGTAGAAGATTCTCTCATAATCTGCCAGAGGAAAGAAGACAGAAAAGAAGACAGAAAAGAATATGACATCACTTAGACTTAAATGAGAACAATTTGTATAGAAATATAGACTTTAACGTGCACAGAACCACCAGTTACACTTAATTAACTGCACTTCGGGAATTTGTTGAAAGTTAACAGAGGTTTTAGACAATAATATATTACCTAATATATTTTTACCATTTTACAGAAAAATCAATTAAATTCATAGCCATACTATATTTTATTTCCAATTAATGACATTTTATACAGTCGTTTGTTAAATTCACACTGAAGTTAATATATTTATTTAAACAATATTCAAAGACTAGAGCTTTGATTTTTATCATCATACATGCAACCTGACACCTTTAATTTTAATAAATGAAGCCTCAATTATAATAAATGTACATTTAAAATTTACAGTCGACCCCATCGATTGTACTGTCTTGCCTCGAGTGCACTTTGAATTCTGTTCATTAAATACACAGCGTTTAGACATAATACGCTATAATGCATATTGTTGGCTAGTTAGTACATATTAACTAGTTTCATTTGCGACCTCAGACATGAGATCTCACTGGAGCTGAAGTGACTAGGGATGACGTCTCATTAAAAAGTTGTTAATCAATTGATTGTTTTTTAAAAGTGATAACATTTGTTTTGCGCCACCTTTCTCCATAACACACATCTCTATTATGCTGGTCACCGCAAGAGGCCGTAATGGCAGCTCAGGTCGTGCACATTATCGGCCGCTATAGTTGACGCAGACTTGATTTTTAAAAGACAAAGTAACGCAAAACCGGCGTTTTTTTCCCGTTTAAACCAATCGAGTAAATTCTCACAATTTATCAGAACTGTTCAAATAAAACAAACAGATTATATATACTTTTTTTTTATTTTTTTTTATCAAAATGCACTGATTGTTAAATTCAACTATTGGTTAAGAAAATTTGCTATTAAGAAAAATACCAGTGATCGTTTAATAGCCTAATAGAATGTTTTTAATGATATTTACAGATATTTAAATTTTACTGTATTAACATGATGCAAAAACATTAGCATCATCCCAAAATTTAAGGAAGACTTCAGATTTTCTTCTAATTCCCTTTGTGTATTCCACATTGTGCGGTCACGTGACCTCAGCAAGTACACTTACGCCGACCCGGCTTCCTGATCTCCCTGGTGATGAGGACTCTGAGCTCAGTGTTCAGCTCGCACCCTTCCTCCCGCCTCCTCACACTCCTCCTCTCTTTCAGCTCATCTTCCTCTACCTCGCCTCCTCCGTTCTGCTGCCTGGCCCCCTCCTCCTCCTCCTCCAGGTGATTCCCGTGGAGGATAGGGGGCAAAGGCGGTAGTTCCTGGGACCGATCTGAATCGGGGCTGTCTACATGATTGAACTCTGGGGCATGTTCCAAATCGACGTGGTTGGAATCCGGGCCCTGTTCCGAATCGAGATGTCCTGTGTGGTTCTGCACTGGGGCTCGCTCCAGGTCAAAGTGGCCCATGTGATTGGCATCTGGAGCTGAAAGTGATTATTGAAAATGTCGAAAATCAGCTAAAATTAAAATTTACTAAAACTAGACCCATGCGAGGGCGCCCCCTTACCTCTGGGCGGCGTCTTATTCGGCAGGGTGTATGAATGTCCCGGGCGGAGTAGCGGTGACATGCACCTCCTCCTTTTGGGAGCACCAGTAGGCGTGCTGGTATCGCTAGGTCGCTTGCCATTGCCCTGAGTCCCAGTCACAAACTCATCTGCTTCATCCACCATCATCGCCTGTCAGTGCGGAAACAAAATATCAGACACACAGGCAGCAGCTCTACAGACCACTGAATGTCATGAGGTCATGGTAATGCTGGTGCAATCAACGTTACACACACAAAGACGTGAAGATCGACAGAGACAGTTTTTGATATCCAATATTAAAACTAGATACAAAGTTTATGATTAATCTCTTTTTAAGAACTTAAAACAATGTGACTCACAGGAGTAAAAATATTACAGTCTAACAAAAAATTTATCAACAGAAGGGTTTTACATGATGAACACTGTGACGAATTTTTTCAAGATAGTAAAAATGTGTTGGTTACAGTGTGTTTAATTAGTTATACCTGTTTATTCTAACAGCATCAAGTTGTTGAAACTACAAACACAACCTCATTAAGAAAAAGTAGGTCATAAAAATTCACATTTCTTTCAAATGGTGCGCACACACACACACACACTGGAATAAAATGGAAGCCAATAACTTTAACCCTCCACCACAGAACACAGTGTACCTTCTTGTCCAGTTTGAAGGGGTTCCCGAAAGTGTGGAGTCGTCTGGGTTGGTCCGGATCAACCTCCCTCAAGGGGGCGGGGCTAAGTTTCAAGAAGTCCTGATAGTTACCCATTTGGGCTATGGGCACGCTGTGGAGCTGATCTAGAAAATGTAAAGAGAAACAAACCTGTCAATTGGAGGGGACCGAAAAGTACAGGAAGTCATTCATGAGGGAAAAAGAAAGAGAGAGAGCCACCTTGGTCTTGTCCCTTGAGCAAACACACACTGGTGTTTAGGAGATTCCTCCTCATGCGGCTCAGCTGGTCCAGCAGCTGGGTCCTGGGTACATCATACGGGTTCCTCAGACTCTGTGGCCTCAGGGCCTAAACATACACCCACACAGAGAAAAAGAATTACAAACTGCTCTACCAAGTTGAAAACATCTATAATTGATAAGTGTGTGTGTGTGTGAGTGAGAGTGAGTGAGAGTGAGAGACCTTGTTGAGCACAGCCAGCTGAAACCCTGAGAACTCTTTTGGGTTGATGTCAACTGGTCCATCTCCCATGATGCCTTGCAGCAGCTGTGCGAAATCCTTTCTATGAGCTAATGAAAGAGCAGAGCCTCGGAGGCGGAGCTTGATCCCAATGTCAGGCCCCGCCTTCTTCCCTACCAGTGAGCACACACGGTCTGCCTCCACCTTTGCCTGAAAAACACACCCACACAGTCATAATAAAATAAAGGGAACTAAAAAATTTTTGGATTCATGTCTTTCTGTGAAGGGGGGAAAAAAGTCAATTTTGGCGCCACCTGCTGGCTGAGTTTCTTCAGGTACGATACAACACTGTAGCTCAGGCCGTACTCCATGCTTTCGGCCAGGAGGTTCGGTGCTCCCAGCATCCTCAGCGCCTTCCTCAGGGGCTGCAATGAGGAAATGGACATTTACACACCAGTGGTGCATGAGTGAGCAGTTTAGATGTGTGTGTGTGCGTGCTGCTCACAGTTATATAGTACGGTGGCATGGTCTTCAGGTAGCTCTCGAAGGCCTGTCGCCATTTCGGGGTCGGCTTGAACTTGTGCACTCGAATCAAGTCGTCTAGATGTGAAAGAATTCCAACACGACTTAGTGTTAGTAAAAGTCTGTTGCCACGGTGACACTTGCTTATGTTAAATCACTCATTCCTTAAACAGCAGAAGTAGGGCATGTAGTGTGTGAAGGCACTTACCGAGGAGGGGCAGCACCACAGGGTAGTTGTAGGGCATGATGAAGAGGTTGACACAGCTGAGCGCCGTACTCGCTTTCAAGTAGCCGAACGGCTGGCCGAGCTCGCCGTACTTAGCGCTGTTACTCACGTAAACCTGAACACGCAGTTTTAAAATAACATGATGAACACCACACAGTGTGTATTTATTACACACAGTACAGTGTATTCATACTGTATGATGATCATACTGATGATGATTTGTGAGACGTCCACACTGACGAGCAGGTTACCTGCCAGCAGGTGTGCGGTGACTTCCTCGCCAGGATGTACTGCGTTAGAGGAGACGGCTCCAGCTCGTACTTATCGAATGGGACCTTATCTACAACCATTGGCTCTGCTTCCAAACAGGAAAACCGCACCTGTGGGTGAGCCATGCGTGGTGGCTGTGCAAACACACACACACACACACACACACACACACACACACACACACACCAAGACACATCATCCACAGGATTAGAGAATTTACTATTTTAAACAAAATTTAAACACAATTTGAATGCATGTCTGTATATAATAATGCAAACTAAATGTAACTAACTTAAATACAAAAAGGACATTCATTAATTAAAAGCCTCTGATGGAGGGAAACGATCAGCTGTTAATTCTATTTGATTTGGTCTTTTTCGATTGTGGGGGTTTGACTCACTTTTTGGAGACAGCCCCCAGTGGACAGTCAAGGAACTGCATGTTTGGCACTTTTTCAGAACTGAAGGTTAACTCCTGA
The DNA here is from genome assembly GCA_013621035.1 of Clarias magur. Lineage (NCBI taxonomy): Eukaryota > Metazoa > Chordata > Actinopteri > Siluriformes > Clariidae > Clarias > Clarias magur. The sequence continues at coordinate 84,137 of QNUK01001107.1, read as the reverse complement.
TTTAAAATCACACAGCTCTACACTTAATACCTCTGAGATACACAGATTGGGAAAATCCGCCAACCACAAGGTCAAATCTTAGCCTCGTGATGCATCAGTAAACCCTCATTTTATTTTCAAGCAGTATGACATGGTTAATAAAAATCTAAAAGGAAATGTCTAGCTAGTAAACATTTTGCTTTGTCCATATTTGTGTGCGTGTGCCTGTGGGCGTCTAACCAGAGTGGGGGAGTTCTGATCGGGCCAGAAGCTCTCAGGAATGGGCCAGTGACCAACAGGAACCCCTGTTTTGGGATTGGGCCGCACATAGATGAGCTTATGGCAGCTGTGCCACGGCTGGGGGCTGGATTTGACTTCTGTGGGAACATCTGCAAAGAAATGAAAAACTATTACTAAAAGTTTATTTTAGATGATAGATAAAAGTAAAACATTACAAAGTGTACAGATGCATTAGTGTGATCAGTGCTCCAGAACAAGAAACCTTTACGAGCTGAATGTTAACCTTTTTCATAAAGTAATTGAACACACATGACCACGCTGATTTAAACTGGAGCTGTAGGTACAATAAACTTCATTAGCTGTTCTTTGCTTACATTATGTGATGGTGATGTCGAGGTTACTGGGTTTGGATGAGCACCGAGTGAGAAAATAAATAAAAAAAAAATAAATAAATCTGCCCATTTAATTTTCTTGTCAACTCGCATTAGCCAACTTTGGCTAGCTTACCAGCTAAGCTACATCATGTCTGTTAGTTCACACAGCACCAGGTGAGGTTCTGTGGTTATTGAGACGTTATTGTTATTCAGAAAGCTCACCACACTCAGTACAGCATCACTAATGAGAACTTCCTCTACCTTCAGCAGGGTCCGGGCCCGTCTTCTCAAAGTTTATCACCACACCGCTCTGGATCTTCTGCACCAGAGACTCCAGGCACTGATTCAGCATGCGCTGAGAAAACACACTGTATGAGCGGCCTGTGCGGACACACACACAGGAGAGATTGTAAATCACAGAAAATGTATACCAATTATTCATGACATAATGCTTATATTGACAGCTTTAATTAAAAAGAAAAATGTAATTCAAAGAAATAAAACTAAAAATTATATTTTCAAACAAACATTACAGAATGTAAATATTTAGACAGATATCATTTAAATCTTTGACACTGAAGTCATGATGGTAAAGTTAAATATAAAGAGCAGCACGATGAACTGTATTTAATAAAAACACCAAACAAATTATTCATTATAACGAGGCATTGCTGATTTAACAGAAATTCTACTTTAATTTAGAATATTATTTCTGTTAAACATTGTATTTAAATATGCTTATTGATTAAACTGTTAAAGAAAAAAATTAATTAGGATTAACCCTAACTCATGACGCACTGCGAAAACCCTTACAGACCCACCCAGCAACTCCCTTACAATAGATGATAAAAATACACTTTTTTTCCCCCCAAGCATGCACCAGTTATCATAAACAGGAAATCCACATCTGGGTAATAAAGAAAGACTCGCCTCCTGTGACCTCACACATGGGTGTGACAGGGGAGGGGTCAGACGGAACCCCACCCACTGGCTCAGGTTCCAAAGGGGCGTAGCCTGAAATACGGAGCACCAAAGAGAAGAGGCGCTGGTCCCATCGGAACGGCTCCTTCGTCAGCTCGCTGCCCGGCAACGGGGTCATCAAGGGTAAGTGCAGCTGGATAGCGGAGGATATAACGGGTGTAAACATGCAGAGAAAACTAAACCAAACACAAGTTACTATAGTCCTACAGTAAGAAGTTTAAAAGGGAATCCCGGAGGCACAACAACTGTCTGGCATTGAGACACAGTTGAGACAGATCAGACAAAAAGACGTCTCGTTTGGTTTAAACCGGATCGGTCACATGCACGACTTTAAAACCAGCACAAATTTATGAGTGCTGACGTTAACACAAGCCGGCAACACATCTGACACGTGATTGGTCCGAGCGATGATTTAAGGTGACCTTCAGATTTGTTGCCTTAGTGCATCTGATTATCGCATCATACCTCGTCCTGCACTCCCGCAGTGCCGGTCAGTTTGCTCCCATCAGTAATCGCCACTATGATGGCAGGATCCAGGAAAAACGGGTTTCTCCCCTGAGGACAGGCACAGAGCGTACAGTCAGTGCCCCTGACTACTTTTAACATTTTTAAGATCGATCCAGTTCCATAAATCAGCTGCTACCATTTCATAATCTAAAAGCTCAGTATAATCAGAGACAGAAGCATGGTGTCAGGAGCATCTCGTACCTGCCCGTAGTTATCGATCCCTGAAACCAATCTGTTCAAATTGAGCAGATCAAAAGCCATCCTCAAAGCCTGGCCGAATGTCGTTAATCCGGCGGCGTGCAGGTTCCTCAGCTCTGTCATAAAGGTGGCGTGGCTCTCTTTCCATCCCGCCTGAGAGGAGAGACAGATGCTTTTTTCAATATAACTTTAAGAGAGAGCAATAAACAAACAAAAAATCCAGGCTGGTAGGGGAACAGGTGTTTTTTGACTAACTCACTTGGCTTAAAAAAAAAAAAAAGTAAATAATAATAATAATAAATAAATAAAAATTAAACACAAGAATAGAAAATTTTAAGAAAAAGTAAGACTGTTCATACATTCAAAATTGTAAATGTTCACCCGTGGTTGTGGTACAAGTGGAATGAAACACTTAAATGCTTAACTCACTTAATTAATAAATAAAATATACAGAAGTGTGACCGAATAAACAGATAAAAGACAGAGCTGTGACTTAAATTTAAAATGTGTACTTAATTTGTTTGAAATACATTCAACCACTGTGTACCACGTCTTCATTCTTTACTTAATGTTAGTTGTTGAAGTTATCGGGTAAAAGATTTTGTCACAACATTCCTGGGACAAAAGGACATCGGTGAAAGGATATTTTCAGTAGTGCTGCACGGAATTTTAAATCGCAATCTGAACGCAAAAGATTAAAAGTTATTACACATCGCTGACAACTTATGTATAGTTTGTAAATAATTTAAGCACTTGCATATTTTTTTAAATAATGTTTAGGTGATAAATAATTACTAGCAAACATCCTGTTAATGAGATCATTTGTCCAATCATTTGCCTTGATAAATACGTTTGAATAATAAACAGTGTGTTTAATATTTACACATCACAGCTTAAATTACAATCACTATTTGTGTCCAAATGATCAGAATTTTTACAGCTATCATTTATTTTTACCCTCAAGTGGCATCTGGGGGGGGGGGGGGGGGGGGGGGGTTGTAACCGACAGTAGCCATGACTTACTAAGACACGGGAACAAAATATTATAAGGCGTGGCCATGAGATAACCAAAGACATGTGGTAATGAGAGCATTCCAGATCCAGGTGTGACAGGATGATTGTTGTTTTGGAGGTATGCTGTGCATCACTGAGTAAATAAAATCATCCATATATATACTCGAAGGTATAAACTAAATTTGTCCATATTTTACAAGAGGCTAAAGGCTATGAGGTTATCAAGTCGTGACCACGACACAGTATCTCGTGTCCACACCTTAGTAAATCATCATCACAGAATATCTTCACCTCAACATCACCAATTTTTAAGAAGGGGCCAATTTCACCCAATGCACCTTAGCAGATAATGAAAACACCATGATGAAGTCAATAAAAGCACTAATTATTAATATTAATAATAATAATAATGTGTTTGTGTCTCAGGAGCATCAGAACCCTTCATAATTCACGCCCGCTAATTATCACCCTTTCTACTCAGCATAGGTCAGCGCAGGGGAAAATTATGACCCTTACGGCGCACCGTAGTCCCCTTGCGCCTCACGTTAGAACAAAATGGCGGCCATGTTGTGAAAGAAACATTGCTGCTTGTCGGAATGTTTCCCTCACAATGGGCAAAGTAGCTGGAAATTCCACAATTTTTTTTTTTAATCAAACGGGATATATAGTTATGTCTTAGAGTCTCTGAAGAGAAAATGACAAAAACACTACCTTTATCCCGACAGGAGCTTCCTCGAAAGAAACTAGCATGTATCGGTCTCCTCTGCTCGCCGGGTCCCTACTCCTGAGCTGCGCGGAAACATGGGCAAAAAGAAAGATTTACTATAATGTCACTTGGAAATACTGATCGTTTAGGGTAGTGCCATGTTATTTACCTTGAGGAAAGTCTCGACAGCACCCTTAGCTATATCCATATATGTTGTGCCCAGGTGGGAACGCTGGTTCATAGAGGCGGACGTGTCGATCAGGAACAGGATTACGGGCATCGTGCTGTAGTTATTACACCTTCGACATGTCACTGCCAATAAAGGAGAAACTCAACCGAAACGCCTCCGTTTGTTTGTTTGTTTTCCCCTTGTCGCTTGCTAACTAGCACCAAACATGCTAACGCTAAAGCTAACCGTATTGCACATCCTTAAAGTGTACGTAACAGTTTGTAGATTTGCCTCGCTACGCTATAAACTCAAATAAAGCTCTTAAAATCCTTGGGTAGGGGCAGAGTGGTGATACACAACGGTAAATACGTGTCTTTTTTTTTTTGTGTGTGTGTGTGAAGTTCAAACCTAACTTTCTCTTCGGTGGAACTTAGAGACTGGGAGCCGCTTTCGCCTCCTCACTTCTTTTAACTCTCTGAGCACGGGGCAGTCTCCGCCCCCCTCGCGTCCCCTCCGCCCCTACTTCAAAAACGTCTTCGCTGATTGGACGTTTTAACGTCGACGTTGTTAGCATATGCAAATAATGAAGGTTGTCCGGTAGAGATGGGAGTTCTGATTCATTTGTGTGAGTCGAATCATTCGGATCAGCTCATCGATAACACGACTCCCGATTCATAAAATGCACTTTAAAAAATATAAACACATTTTTTTTTTAAATGACAAGAGCATATTATATTTTGACCTGTGAGTGCAGTGACAGTTTCATAAACCCTTATCTATATAAATAAAAGAAAGGTTGGGTCAGAACTCGCTCTTTCAATCATATCTTCACTTTCATACATTGGAGGGGCCGAAACAGGTCTCAGGAATATTTCTGTCTGTATGTCTGTCCAGACGGATTTTGTCACAGCATCAGGGAAAACTGGCTGCTCGCACAACTTCTGACTCAAAACAGAAAATTGAAAATCGCATGTGAAATTGTACAGTACATTATATATTCACAGCAATGATCAGATAATTTTAATGATATTTTTACACAAAAACGCATGAATTGAAAGAGGGAATTTTGTATTGTGCTTTCTTTTTGCAACTGAGACAGAGGATTTATTTGAATGTATTTTAAATGGGCCAATGTGAGCTGCAGAAAGCAAATCGAACCTAGAACAACCAAGAACAGTGATCAGTGTGCACGTGACATGCATGATTGGATAATCTTAGTATTTTTTTTTTTATTAATAAAAAATCATAATATGTTTCTTGAGTTTGCTTGTCAGGCAGTACTTTTATTTGTTTTGTTTTATCCCAGTCCAATCTTTACCTGTATACCTGATTGACGTGCAGTAGCGTTGGAAGATTATTGGATAATACTGACTTTATCAGCATGACTTTGTGAAAGACATCCATGTCAACATCACTTAATGGCATTGATTTTGTCTTTATGAGGGATTTGCTTGAATTTACAGTGGCTTGCAAAAGTATTTACACCCCTTGACTTTTTTCCACATTTTGTGACGTTAGAGACCAACACAAAGTGGCACATAATTTAAAGTGGAAGGAAAATGATTAATGGTTTTATTATTATTTATTTATTTATTTATTTATTTATTTATTTTACAAATAAATATCTCAGGTTCGATTCCCGTCTCTGTGTGCATGGAGTTTGCATGTTCTCCCCGTGCTTGGTGGGTTTCCTCCGGGTACACCGGTTTCCTCCCACAGTCCAAAGACATGTAGGTTAGGCTAATTGGCATTCCCAAATTGGCCGTAGTGTGTGAGTGAGTATCTGTGTGTGTGCCACCCTGTTCGAGGTGTACCCCGCCTTGTGCCCTAAGTCTCCTGGGATAGGCTCCAGGCCCCCGTGACCCTGAATACAAGATTAAGCGGTATAGATGATGAGTGAGAGTGAAATGAATATCTGAAAAGTGTGGCGTGCATTTGTATTCATCCCACTTAATCAATAGACTTAATCAATTTCACTGCACTTACAGCAGCAGGTCTTTTGCGTTATGTTTCTACCACGTGGGCACATTAAATGTATTTAAGGTTTTATGTGAAGGTTTCAGTAATAATAATAATAATAATAATAATAATGAACAAAGGTCAGATTAATGATGAGGGTGGGTGAAGGGGAGGGGAGAGTTGGATCTTGAATGAGTCACATGGATCCGACTCACTACAAAGTGTATGAATTCACGTCAAGAATAATTAGATCGTAATGTTTTGTCGATGTGTAAGAGAAAAACCAGGATCGTTTTATCTACAGTAAATTCACACCACTATTAAAGCAACAGTCCGTAACGCTAGCAAATAGAGCTAATGAATCTTAATCGATTCTGAATCGACTCCGCTACATGTCACGTTTTCTTCTGTAGCTGAGAGCTGCTTAATACAGAGTCGAATTTGATTCACTATATATTTTAAACTAATTAAAGTTTAATTCTTTAATATATATATATATATATATATATATATATATGCGATGAAAAAAAATCTATTTATTATAAGAAAATATTTCGTCCCTGGGTGGGCTCGAACCACCAACCTTTCGGTTAACAGCCGAACGCGCTAACCGGATTGCGCCACAGAGACCCGGAAGAAGGCGGAACCTGGCAGACATTTCAATCGGCAGGTCCAGCAATAGAAGGGTGCCCTCTCGTGGCCAAAATAAAACATGTCTAACGAGGTGTCGTCCAAAATATAAGGCGTATTGTACGTTTGTTGCCACAAGATGTCGCCCTAACTTACCACTTATCGAGTGTGTATAATAATTATTACCTAATATACACAAATGTGTAAAATATGTTTATACTTATCACTATTTACTTGAACAACATTATTAGTAATAATGATATTGTTATTAGTTATTAATAATAAATTAATTAACCAATTCATTGATTAATAAAATAACCAATGGATATCTAGTTAGTTATCATAGTTATCTCAATGGATCAAGCACTTATTAAATAATCATAATTAATTAATCAATTATACACAAAGGATACCAGAACGATACGAGAAAGCAAAGCACCACATATGGAGTGTGTGCAGCGTGGATCAGACAGGTGCACATGCAGCACTTACACACTGCACAGCTGGAGGGAATGTGGATGAACAGACGTAATGAATCACTGCTGCACAGGAGCAGAAGAAGCTCGAACAGAACACCTACATATTTATAACCCAGAATATCTGCTGTACTACAACATGAATAGGTGGGGTTTTACAGTTCCTTTAGTTACACTGTGATAATCATGTTTTTAAAAAATTATATGTAATACATAATTTCAACAAAAATTTACAATTTCCCTTAATAAAGTACTATTTTTAATTAAGTAATCGATCTATCTTATACATTTTGTTCTAATATACACTCCTGGGTACTGACATATTACTGAAGTTCATATTCTTACTCCTATTAAAGCTTCTTAAACAGCTTCAACCAAGGGTCATCATTTATAATATAACATTTCATCATATATGATATAATATGATATGATATGATATGATCCCGTCTCTGCGCGCATGGAGTTTGCATGTTCTCCCAGTGTGTGGGGTGTTTTCTCTGGGTACTCAGTTTTTTTCCCACAGTCCAAAGACGTGCAGATTAGGCTAATTGGCATTTCCAAACTGCCCGTAGTGTGTGAATGAGGTGGCAGGCAGTCAGATGTTGTTTGTAAACTTGGTGTGTAGTCTACCATCCTGTTCACTGACGAGTGTCGGGTCACTGTTGCTGGAGAAGGTGAGGTGAGTGATACGCTGAGGTCAATATGGTCCCCGGGGTTTGCTTTGCTGGAGGACGTGCAACAGTCTGAGCAGGCATCACCAGTCAGCGCAAAACAGATTTGGTTATTATAGATGGCACAGTTACTGCACGTTCTTACCTCAGGGGCATCATAGAACCCATCATCATCCCCCAATTCCGCCAGCACACCCCCAACTTTCTGTTCATGGATGATAATCCTCCACCACATCGTGGCAGAATTGTCACAGCTTGACTTCAGGAAGTTGGAGTGACTCATATGTTATGGCCATCGATGTCCCCTGACCTGAACCCCATAGAGCACGTGGACTAGTTGAAGCAGAGACTGGGTGATCGTACCCCACCCCCACGTGACCTGGCAGAACTGTGTGTAGCACTTGTGGAAGAATGGAACGCACAACATCATGAGGCTAGTGAGGAGCATGAGACGCCGCTGTCGAGCTGTCACTGCGGCAAATGGTGGAAACACCCTACTGTCAATTTTGGTTATTTTGGGCTCTCCTTGTTATTGTCTAAATTTTTGGAATAATAAATATTAAACTAATGAAAATGATGTTTCTTCTCATAGATTATAAGTGATATCAAAGGGAACTTTTACTTATTTCATTAAAATTCAGAGCAAATAGGAAAAGCACTCATGTAAATAACAATATCTCAAACTTATTATGAGTAGTGTACTATAATATAATATAATGTAATGTAATATAATGCAATGTAATATAGTATAATATAATATAATATAATATAATGTAATATAATGTAATGTATGATATAATGTAATGTAATGAAGTATATAATATAATATAATGTAATATAATGTAATGTGATATGATGATATAATGTAATGTAATATATAATATAATGTAATATAATATATTATAATATAATGTATGTTTTGATGTATATAATATAATATAATATAATATAAGCCATAAATATAATATAATATAATATAATATAATATAATGTAATATAATGTAATGTAATATAATGTAATGTGATGTAATGTAATATAATGTCATGTAATATAATATAATATAATGTAATGTAATGTAATGTAATGTAATATAATATAATATAATATAATGTGATGTGATGTGATGTGATGTGATGTGATGTGATGTGATGTGATGTGATGTGATGTGATGTGATGTGATATAATATAATATAATATAATATAATATAATGTGATGTAATGTAATGTAATGTAATGTAATGTGATGTAATGTAATATAATATAGTGTAATATAATGTGATGTAATATAATGTAATGTGATGTAATGTAATATAATGTAATGTGATGTAATATAATATAGTGTAATATAATGTGATGTAATATAATGTAATGTGATGTAATGTAATATAACATAAGATAATATAATGTAATGTAATATAATGAAATATAATGTCATGTGATGTAATATAATATAATGTAATGTAATGTAATATAATGAAATATAATGTGATGTAATGTGATATAATATAATATATATTGTTGGTGAATGACACACCCAGTCTGATTCCACACCCATGTCTCTCTCTCTCTCTCACACACACACACACACAGACGCGCGCGCTGTAACGGTGACTTCTCCAGTATTAACGTTATTAGTGTTTATTATAAAGGAGCTGTATCACACACACACACACACACATTAATATCACTACATTCTGTTATTATAATGCACTATTAATGCCGCTCGTGCACAATGAACGCGCGCGCTCTCTTGTTACAGACGGGAATGAAATGACACACACGCGCGCGCGCACTTACCGAAATACACCGTCTTCTCACACCGAGGACACTTGGACGCCATGTTTAACTGAGAAGAATAATATCTGTACGCGCGTGTGTGTGTGTGAGAGAGAGAGAGAGAGAGAGACTGAGAGAGTGTGTGTGTGTGTGTGTGTGAGAGAGGTGCTGTTCTATTGTACAGTCCAGTGGCCACGCCCAGTCTGTGACGTCACACTGAACCTGTCCAGACTGCAGTAGTGTATACCCACACTGTACAGAGGAGTGTGTGTGTGTGTGGGTGTGATGTAACTGTACACACTGCCAGCTGTAGGACTGAGAACACTGACACTCCACAGTCCTCCACAATGCTGACAGTCATCACCATGTCATCACCATGTCATCACCATGTCATCACCATGTCATCACCATGTCATCACCATGTCTACCAGTGCAGTGTAGATAACACAGGGCTGATGTGCTCGTAAACTTGACTTGAATCAAACTTCACTCATGCACACACATATATGAAACAGTCACACATCTATATATACTACTAACTGCTCACACAACTACACATGAGATGCACGCGCACACACCAATGAGATGCACGCACATACACAGTCTCTGTGCGCACACTCACACACACACTCACACCTATGAGACGCGCACAAACAAGGGACTTCCTATCAGTCATTACAATCTTTATTATAATTATTTTCGAGGACAACACCATATAAACAGGACACAATAATTTTATTTTAATTTAATTAAGAAATATTTAGTATTACATAGACTAGTAATCTGTATAAATAAATAAATAAATAAATCTCCGTACATCTTGTAAATTAATCGAATCATTTATTCATAAGTTATAAACGTTTCAAAATGGTATATATTTTAGTGTCAGTTTTTTTCAATAAATATTCTATATTTACTGTCCGTAGCGTGAAATTTCCACAGCAGCAGGGACGGGTATCCAAGGTGCTTATGTTACTATGGTAACGCATGTAGGAAGTGACGTTGCAGGATGTTCCGAATGGCGGAATTTTGTAGAGTGAAGTTCCCTTAACAGACATTTCCCCACATGGTGTAGGGAGTAGGGAGTAGGGTGTAGGGTGTAGGATGTAGGGAGTAGGGAGTAGGGTGTAAGGAGTAGGGTGTAGGGAGTAGGATGTAGGATGTAGGGAGTAGGGTGTAGGGTGTAGGGAGTAGGGTGTAAGGAGTAGGGTGTAGGGAGTAGGATGTAGGATGTAGGGAGTAGGGTGTAGGGTGTAGGGAGTAGGGTGTAGTAATTTCAATGTATATGGAGTATACATTCTCTCTGATTAGTAGTAGCATTTTAAATAGACTGTTACTGGACAGTTTAGAAGACAGCGAGTGGTTTATTTATTATCACCGCGGTAAAAGGATCCGACATATTAGCCACAGATTCCGTGCTTCAATTTTCTATTTGCTAAACATCACCTGCATTTTGTGCCTCTGCAATATTCAGACATTATGTGGACAGTTATAGTGAATCTGCCTTGTGATTGAGCTGATGATCATTATACTGTCCTACTCCGTCTTCTAAACTGTCCAACAGCAGGCTGTTCACAAACCGCTACGACCAATCATGGAGTATGAAGCGACAAGTCCGTCTACACTGAAATGAGTTCCTTTACACTGAGAATTTCATAGGTGTGTGTGCGCGGAGAGTTTGTATATATGTGCGCGCGTCTCATAGGTGTGTGTGGATGCATTTCATATGGAGTTGTGTGAGCAGTTAGTAGTATATATAGATGTGTGACTGTTTCATATGTGTGTATGCAAGTGTTTCATATGTGTGTGCATGAGTGAAGTTTGATTTAAGCTCTATACGGCGCCTCATAATAGTCCAACCTAAAAGCATCAACTAGTTTTTCTATGACAATATATTTCTTATCTTGGCAATATTTCTTTATAGAGCACTAATTCATAACCTGAAAATGTAATGACAGTTCAACAAAAAAAAAAAATTAACTCAAAAATAAAAAAAACAACAAACTTTTTCAGATCTACACTGTTCATTGCATCTTATGTTCATGTACACTGTGTGCTCATTTGCATCTTGTTACACGAGTAACACTTTCTGCAGTTGTCTTTAAAGTTCACAAAGTTTGTATTAAATATTTACACTGTCATTGAAGTTTGTCCTTTTAATGTCTCATGCTATATATTTTTGGGACAGAAACGATTTAATGAATTTTTAGATTTTTTTTTGTAGATTTTCCCCAGATTTTTCGCCCTAATTTAGTCGTGTCCAATTGCTCCTCGTCACTAGGGGGCTCCACATTAAGGCTACTACTACCACTCTTCGGAGGGCCGAAGACTATCACGTGTTTCCTCCGAACCACGTGACACCAGCCGACCACATCTTTTCGAACTGCTCGCTCACGAACTGTTGGGGGCGGAGTAACACACTGGGAGGACAGCGCTATCCGCTCCTTCCGCTTGCGTGAGCTCACAGACGCCCCTGATTGGCTGTAGAGTCGTGATTACTGTGGGAGCACTAAGTACCTCTCATCCTCGGCCAATCAGCTCTCTCTAGACCTCCGGCTGCGAGAGGTTACAGCATCACCCGGGATTCGACCTGGCGATCTCCGGATGATAGGGCGAGCACTTTACCACTGCGCTACTCGGAGGCTGAGAAATTTGTTTTTGTTTTTAGCTAGAGACCTTATGTAGCCCATCTAAAGAACAGAACTACTAACACCTTTTATGTCATCTACTTGTAGTGGCACGTTGGCATCTAGATCAGACTACCGTGTGCAGCCTCCTTCTATGTTCTCTGTAAGACTGAGGGCATACTACACAACGTTCACTGTTATAAAAGATTCTAAACAGACTGGGAGTATACACCATACTCATACAGACATCATACTGGAGTCTGTACCCATAACGCAACTTATGCGGTCCTGTACATACTGAGACTGACTCGAGACCATTCTGAATCCTATGCAGAACCTTTTCACGACCTTTTGTAATGTCGTGTAGTGTATCCTCAGCTCGAGAGATTTAGTCTTGAAATGTTGTGCAAAGCAAATATAATGTTTGGCTATGAAACATCACTTTATAGTTAATATCTAAATGTTGAAATATTTCACTACTGTTACATATTATATTGTTCTTAGGCTGTTCTTCTATCAGAATCTCATCTGAGAAGACAAGCTGGATACAGTTGCTAGGTTACTGGTTTATCTGTGTGACAGAGCATCATGTAATCCTGCATGTCCTCAGGTAATCATCATATGACACATGTTAGTGTCCTCAGTGCACTGTTCATGTACACACGTACATTTAAATTTATGCTAATTTCACTGCTACTACGCTTGTCCATGGCTTTATGTTTACCAATGTGATTACCCAACTCACACGCGCGCACACACACACGCACACACGCACGCACGCACGCACGACAGTAGACACAGAAGAGTTTTATCCTGAAGCTTTAGTACACGGAGTGCTTTATGGCGTGATATATTTCTGTAAGTGTAAAAGCTCTGGACCGATTAAGGCTTTGATTTTACACCCTGACTCAGTGAAGTAAAGGTGTTTCTCCCTGTAATCTTAAGGAAGAGACATGAGAACACAACTCACAGGAGAGTACAGTGTTACAAAAGCTCTGTATCTCTAAACACTTACAGACTCACTGAGGAACGAAACGTTTAAATATATCTAATATAAGATCTAATCTAAAGATGAAGAAGAAGAAACCTATACATACATATATAACACATACATCGATCAGCCATAACACTAACAAATCTCAGTGGTAGTTTTGATCCGAAAACACTTAGAGCGTGTCAGGATGACTAAACACTGTGACCAGCTCGTTCTTAAACTGTGGCATGCTCTCTGTCATAACTCTTAACTACTGAGAGACAGACTAACTATTCTGAGTGAGTTACAGGCTTTTGCAGGCAATCCATAGTACTGATTGTTTGGAGAAATACACTTACAGTTTTGCAAATGTTAAGGATGATCCGAGACATGCTCCCGACCACTGATAAAAACTGTAGCTGTTGCTGGTATTTCTATAACTTTTGTAATTGTAGAATGGTGGTGAGAAAGCAGTCAGACTCAACAACCTGCACCTGTGCGTTGATCGCATCAACGGGACCACCATGTAACTTCAGAAACACTGAACCCTCCCATAGCCACTTAGTCCCACATTCCAAACTCTCCCATACCCCATCCCCTAGACCCCCAACCCTCTCATACCCCTATACCCCCAGATTACAGCGAGACTTGAGCCTCCAGGAACAAACTGGACTCCATATGAACTTAAACACGTCTCCTGTTCTACTGAACTTGCAGCCTCCTAACACACAGTATGAGTGCAGATCAAATCCCTGCTCTCCGTTATCACCCAGATGAGGATGGGTTCCCTGCTGAGTCTGGTTCCTCTCAAGGTTTCTTCCTATCACCATCTCAGGGAGTTTTTCCCTCAGCACCGTCGCCCTCGACTCGTTCTTCAGGGACCATCTGATCATTTTTTGATTCATACACATTCATATTTCATACAAACGTAAATAATTTTTTTGATTGTGTAAAGCTGCTTTGTGACGATGAAAATTAAAAGCGCTATATAAATAAAATTTAATTGAATTAATCAGTGGGGATTTACAGCCCAGGGGGATTTTCTTTATGGGGGAGACCAGTCTTCCATATCTGGACAGTTCTGCAGCGATGACACTATCAGGTATGAAGGGAGGGACGTTGGACAGAACTATTTTCTTGGCTGGGGAGCTCAGGGGAGAAACCCGGATGTGCTCGTTATTAACACTGATACCGTTCTGTACAAGTTTAGCCGCTTTATCAATACTATTAACAAACGTGACCACAGCGCTGTTCATGCGGGAAGCAGAGACGATGTTCTCATGTCCCACCACATCACCAACCGCTAACACACACTCCTCTAAACTCGCCGCGCGCACACCACGCGCATACCACGTGACACCGCGCGGGCGAGTTAAACTCTCAAACCGCTGTGTGTTCTGAGCCGCCATTCTCCAGCACACACACACACACACACACACACAAAAGATATATACAGCCAAAAGATAAATGGCGAAAAAAAAAATAGCAAAAATAAATTTGACAAAACGCCAATCGCTCTCACGCGCGCTACACCCCACACTCGCGTCCCTGCCGCACCGCGCATGCGCAGAGAGAGAGCGAGAGAGAGAGCGAGCGATTATAAAGCGCTAAATGATTCTGTGATGAACTCAACACTCCGTATTATCACTCTAATCACATCCTGTCTGAAAGTCAGATTGTTGAACTTGTGCTAATTCTCGAATTGAGTAATAATTTCGATAGGAGGATGAAGATCAGCACAGAAACTCCTCCTCCTCCTCCTCCTCCAGCAGTGAGACAGGACAGACAGGACAGACAGTCCTCCAGCACTAATCATGTATTTACTGCCTATTGATTCATCAGCAGAAGGTTTTAATCTGCCAGGCTGCGGGCGTCCAGGAGGAGATGAGATCTGACACCAACTACAGACATGAACTGTCAGGCGCGTGTGGGGACGTCTGTGTCCATCTGGAGTGTACGAGTAGAGAGTGGTCTCCTGGCGCCCCCTGCTGGACAGAGCAGTGTAAACTACATGATTCTTTTACTTCAGGACACTGAAACCCTCACACTCACTGAAATTACTCAATGGATCCTGTGTGTGTGTGTGTGTGTGTGTGTGTGTGTTTCTGGAACGTGGCGTCTCCATTGTCTCTGTCTTTCATCATGTTTCTTCCTTCACTCCATGGAACCTCCTGTGCTGCTGTACTGTACGGTTACCATGGCAATCCGTTTGCAAACAAACAAGCCTCCTGTATTAAAGGCTTTCCTGCATTAGAGCGTTCTAATGTGTGTGCGCGCGCACGCGTGTGTGTGTGTGTGTGTTCATTCCCAGGATGTTGGAAAACAGAACAGCAGTCCTGCTTGTGTAAAACACATCAAAGGCCAAAACACATGGATTTATTATAGACAAACACACACACACACACACATACACACACACACACACACACACACGCACACACACACACACACAGCCGTAATGAATCAAAACACCATGTGGCCCCGAGCTCTACAGTCTAAATTCCTGTCGTTAAATATGAAAATCCTCACAGACTATACAAACAGGAAGAGTAACGCTGATGCATAAGTATACACACCCTCATGTGACTGCTCCCAGAATGAACCGATCTCATTCCGACTCAGTACTAATGATCACACTCCCGTCATCACTGATGTGATCCTGATTTAGAATGAAAGTTCTCTCCAGGTTCCTTCACGTCATCATCGACTGCTGAAGACAACGAGCTCGTCAAACACATACAGGAGCTGAGGGATGCAACGCCACGCCCATGTGATCACACCGAGGCCCACCTCGTGCTACCTGTAAAGTGAAACAGCTGGATCAGTATTTGTTCACGCTACACCGCGACACGGAGATCAAAAGCGTTTAAAAGAGGGCGTGGCTTTCCACTAGTTTCACAGGACATCACAGGAATGTGTTTGCGTCATGAGAGAACCCGAGTGCGGGACGCCTCACAGACTCGGCTCTAAAGAGAGAGAGAGGAGTGTGTGTGTGTGTGTGTGTGTGTGTGTGTGTGTGCGTGTGTGTGTGTGTGTGTGTGTGTGTGTGCGCATGTGTGTGTGTGTGCACTCACACGGTGGTGAGGAGCTGGAACATCAGGAACTCAGAGCAGGGTGATATACTGTATTTACTCCTCAAACACTGACCTTCACCCTGAGGATGATGAAGAGTCTCCTGTCTCCTCATCCTCCTCTCACTCTCACACTGTACACACACACACACACACACACACACACACACACACACACACACACACACACACACACAGGAGAGACAGGACAACTTCTGGAGCTTCTGCGGGAACACACAGTTTTGGACGGTTTCTGAAGGTTTAATTGAGCAGAGTGAGAATAGTGTTTCTCAGGACAAATTAATAGGAATAGGTAAATAAGTAAAATAATAACACGTTTAGTAAATACAGTTTTTCTCGTTTGCTAAAACACTATAACCAATCTTTTGAACTATAATTTCAAAACCATAATACTATTTTTCAAGAGGCACCCCCATTTCCCTGAACTATAAACACTATTCACACACACACACGCACACACACACACACACACACACACACACACACACACACACACACACACACACACACACACACACACACACACACACACACACTCCTCTCACATGAGGCAGATTCGGTGAACTGTTACTGCACAACTCTACACTCAAACCCCTACATTGTTCAGTGCTTACACCATGTGGTCATTTAGAAAGCACTAGCATTCAATAATGTTAATTTAAGGCAGCACAGCTTGAGCTCAATTATCACACAATTAACCAAGTGGAAACACTAGGAGTCAAAATTTATCACACATCAATCAGAAACTTTGATGGATAGATAAAAGGGCCAAAGTCAGTTCATTCAAGTTTGAAAGAACGGATCCAAAGAGATGCAGAGGAAAAGGAGGAGGAGGAAGAAGAAGAGGAGGTTGAGGTAGAGGAAGAGGAGGAAGAAGAGGACGTGGTAGTGGAAAAGGGAGAGGAAGAGGAGGTCGAGGGAGCAATTTGTTGGAGGAGTAAGAGAAACTTGTAAACATGGTAATTGCCAATAATGTAATCCGCCTACGAGAGATGTAAAGGAGAGTGATTGAGGATGATCATCATTTTCGAGGGATTAAATGCCATCAGCCTCTCCACAGTTGACCGCATCCTCCGAAAGAACCAATTCCAGATGAAACAGACATACCGCGTCCCTTTAGAATGAAACTCTGACAGAGTGAAACACCAACGAGTGGAACATGTTCAGGTATGAGTTTCGACATTGTATGAAGTATTGTGTTCCATCACGGCAGGGCAGTTTATGCTGACATTTGTGCATCTTGAACTGTGGTTCAGGGCAGCGATTTGCTCTACTGTGTTATGTGTTTTCATGAGAATCTTTGAGATTGAAGGACGGCCTGTTCCCCATGAAATTATCTTTGTGGATGAGGCAGGTTTTAACCTGACCAAAAGGATGAGAAGGGGAGGAACATCACTGGCCATCGGGCTATTGTAAATGTCCCTGGTGAGCGTGGAGGGAACGTCACTCTGTGTGCAGCCATGAGCCAACGAGGGGTCCTCCTCCACCATGCCATTCCAGCACCCTATAACACTATGCTTCTCCTTGCTTTTCTCGATGTTCTAAGACAACATATGTTCCAGCTGGACTACAGGGAACCGGCACAGCCAGGGCAGCCTCACTACATTGTTGTTTGGGATGACGTCAGCTTCCATCGCGCTGCTCTGGTTCATGACTGGTTTACCAATAACCCAAGGTTTCCTCACATCTTTCTGCCTGCATACTCTGCCTTTCTTAACCATAGAGGAGTTATTTTCGGCATGGTGGTGGAGAGTGTACGACAGAGAACCTTATGTCCATGTTCACCTCCTCCAGGCCATGGAAGAAGCCTGTCTAGACATATCAGTAGATACATGCTGCCTGTGATGTGCATGAGATTCTCTGACCCAGGCCAAGACAGGATGCTGAGGATGTTTTGGTGCGTGTTGCACTGTATAGTACATGAATAAAAAGGTGCCACTGTATACACATTGTTGCGTCATTTGTGTTCATCATGTGAAATGTTTTTTGAGGGGAAGAACCACAAGCAACATAACTGGCCAGTTTTGGAAATATTGTTTTAATTTATTGCACCAATTTGTAAGACTATGTTGTAGTGTGTGTGTGTGTGTGTGTGTGTGCGTGTGTGTGTGTGTGTGTGATGTCTGTGGGGAAAGTTTGTTTTTTCAGCAAGAGTGAGTGGTTTTGAGTGTAGAGCTTCATTTTGACCTGAAAATACGATGTTTGGGAAATTGGGTGAGACGTTATGGATTTGTGTTTACATGAGGCAAAGTTTCAAGAAATGTGCATTCGAGAAAAACTGTAATTGGTTGCTGGACTCTTTTTAGGAACACATTAATTTGGCAGTGGTCTGATGAGGGTCTGATGAGCGTAGCTGTGGTGTGACAGTGAAGCACTGATGCAGGAGGGGTCCATGTCAGTGACAGCGTAGTCGACTACACTCCACCTGAGAGCTGAGCAGTAGGTGAACCGACCTCAGGAGTCTCCTCGGATCCTGGCGTTAAGCATGTACAGGCCCAGGCCTCGACAGAGCTGCACTAACTCCACACCGTTCTTATTTACTACAGGATCTGGGTCGACTCCTTCTTTTGTTGTAGGGGTTAAATTGGCAAGTGTGTTCAATATATTTTCTTTTTGGTGAAAATCCCTAAAGTGGTGACAGTGGTGTCACTTGCCAAACCTGTCTTGGCGTTGAAGTCTCCAGGTTGTGGAAAAAGTCTTCACTGTAGTAAGGGGACTCTGCAGGTGGAGTATAGACTGCACAGATAAACAGACTTTTCTCACT
>QNUK01001107.1:50000-60000 GCA_013621035.1 Clarias magur | reverse complement strand
AATAATAATAATAATAATATGTAAATGTTGGGAATTCTGCAGTTTTGTGCGTCATTTCCAAATTCTGGTAGCAATAAAATTTACACATTTTAAAAGTAAAACTAACTTTGGTTCTACATGACGCATCAGAAAACCCAAATCCACAGTGTGAAGTGTTTTATAAAGACGAGCGCTTCACCGTGTGTCTCTACAGAGCACGTGTGAGCGTCAGTTCACTCACTCTTCTTATTCTTTCTAACTCAGTATACATGCGTGGCCTGCTAAAGTATACTGTGTGTGTGGGAAACACTGGAGTGAGATCTTTGAGATAAGATGTAGATAAGATCTCCCTGAGGCCGAGCGATGGGGCAGGACGTGGAGATCCATCATCGATTCTGATCCTCACCTGAAATATCACATCAAAAGGTTTAGAGCCCAGAGAACAGGAAGTGTATGAGTTGAGGGCTCAGGTTCTTCAGGAGGTTCTGCTCCAGGTGAAGGTTAGCACCAGCTCTGTGGATGATGTGTAGAGAATTAAATAATCATGCAGATTGACATCAGTTGGTTAGCGTGTCATGTTAGGAATGATGGAAGTGAAGACTGGTGCTGACTTCAGGTTGGGGATGGACTGTAGATGTAGTGCTGCTGGAGCACACCTGAACGAGGCTCCGCCCCTTCCTCTCCCTTAAGGTGTGCTGTACCCATTACCCGAGTAACACCGTGAGCAGCACAGCAGTGTAAATTCCCAGTACGTTAGTGGAGATGTTTCAGCCCCTGTCGTAACTCTGTCTTTGTTTACGTCAACAAAATGTCTCGATCTGAATGATTTCACTCTGATTCCAGATTCCAGCTTAACTGTTTACATGAACGCTGATCTGATGTGTTTTTCCATGCTCAGAGTATTTAATCAGCAGTTTAATCAGAATAAAACTTTCATGCCATGTGGAAAGCGGTTCTCCTTTATTGTGTATAAGTGGGGAGCCAATCAGAGCTCCTCCCTCCAGAGACCCAGGGGATGAGAATCAACACACATGAGACTTGCTCTCAGGAAGTTTACCGATCAGGAACGCAAGCTAAAGTCCCCCCACATGGGGCAAACGTGCGGGAAGCAGATATTTACTCCAACAAGAGAGAAACAGATCAGATCGAGTGTTTACGTGGCTAATAATTACCTGCTGAACAGATTAGCGAAAGTTTGCAGCCCTTCTGATTCACCCTGAAAATTCGTTTATATCAGTGTTTTGTATGATGCAGTTTTATTCTTTTTGGACAATTATTCCAATTATTAGAGAAATATCAGGCTCCATGAACATGTAACTTGTGGTCACACACATGGTTGTGCTGTTGCTCTCGGCCACTTAAACACACACACACACACACCTCACACGATGCACATTAGAGGTCATGCTGCCGGATGAGGAGATTTAAAGGACACAGCCGGTTCAGTGCAGGGGTTCGGCTCGGTATGGTGGGAACGGACGAGGAATCTGAAGTTAAATGAATATGCTGCCTGAGTTTTGGTAATCTGGACGATGTAGCGTAGATCAGAACGCGTATAGACGATGTATTATATAGTGTAGTTCATACTGAAAATATCTTCCCCAGAGTAGATTAAATGTTATCGACTGTATATCTGACTGTGTATCTGACTGTATATGTGTGTAGAGTAGATCAGACCTCAGGGAAAGTTTAAAAGCAGAGTATAAAGACAGTTAGGCTGAACTAAAGACGTGGTTGAATAACCTGTTCCTCTTTTACAGCGAGCTTGATCTCGTCACGGGACACGCTGTTCCTGCGCTCACTTGTGTCGGTTTATGGGTGGGATCTGTTCAGACTAATGTCAGGTACAGCTCACAGGTACAGCTCACAGGTACAGCTCACACTGAAATGATGACGCAACAGTCTGACAAAACATCACATCTGGTCAATAAATCAGACCAGGGCCACTTTTATCTGCAGTGTGAATGAAGCCTGAACATCAACACATCTGAACGTGTATTAAGCTGCACACACACACCTCAGCAGAGGTGTGTGTTCTGTCTGGTCACACTGTTTATACACTCCTGTAGTGTAGAATCTAATATGTGTCGTAATAATAATAATAATTATTATTATTATACATTATACAAAACATATTACTCTCATAATCTTTTCTATAATAGGTTTACATTGAATACATGTATTGTTAGATAAGATCAGTAATCACACACACACACACACACACACACACACACACATATTTCAGCAGATGCATTTTTCTCACGCTTCAGCCATGACATAATTAAAATGTAAACACACACACACACACACACACACACACACACAGCTGTGTACATAGTGGTTTATAGAGCGACAGAAGAATTATTAAAAACAACAATGAAAAGATCAACATGGTAAAATAAGAGGATGTAAATGACATGTTGTTAAATACGCAGCGCTCCTGATGAGGGTAAACGCTGCTCAGCGCTTTACACTCAACACTAAAGGTGAAAGTGCTTTCCTGTGTGTATGACCCCAGAATCGCTGTTTTATATTCGAGCCGCCCCGATCATGTGACTGGTGATCAGACGCTCGGTCTCAGACACAAGCTGCACCAGAAACACGTATTTATGGCGTCACATTATCAAAACAGTCCGACCTGCCTTTTACTTCCAGCTCTGTGAACTCTCCCCTGCTCATGAGTAAATAAACCTGCAGCCTGTCCAGGGATTGAAATCAGAGCTTTAATACAAACTGTTTAATGATCGTTTATAACGTCGGACTGCAGCGTGTGACTGACAGCATCAACTTTCTCTTCTTTTACTTTATGATGGTGCAGACACACACTGTTATTAAATCACTAGAGGAGGTGTGTGTGTGTGTGTGTGTGTGTGTGTGTGTGTGTGTGTGCTTCAGACTGTTCACACTGTGATGTCATCAGAAACACACTCTCTGATGGGTGACGTCCTGAAAGCTGTTACAGTTCGGCTATAAATAACAGAATCAGCACATTTACATGAACTTCAATAAGGTGGGGAAGCTCCGCCCACTTCCCGAGACCCTCCAATAATCTGCTTCATTACAACAAGAACCAGCGTGTGTTTAACTGAGAGTTTGTACAAACTGAAACTGCTATATAAACTGTGTGTGTGTGTGTGTGTGTGTGTGTGTTTACAGGCGTCAGAACAAGTATGTGAACCCTTTGGAATTTCTGCATTAATTTATCATAAAATGTGATCTGATCTTCATCTATAATCTAATGTGTCTAAAATAACAACACAAGTATATTCTGGTCGTGTGCTGGTAGAAACACTGTGTGAATCCGTGAGTTTTGACCTCTAAACATGTAATTGGATTCAGGTGTTCGTGTCGGGGGCGGAGTCGTGTTAAGAGAATGAGACTAGAGCTGCTTCAGGAGACACTTTGGGACTGTGGGACTGATCTACTAAAACGTGGACGCCCAGTCAAAATGTCCTGAAAAACATCTGTGTTCATTCGGGTTAACCCGTCCCGACCCCGACCCCGACCCCTGCTTATTAAAAACAACCCTGCTGCATGCCTGAAGGCACATTGACACTCCACAGCTCCATCAGCAAAATCTTTAGTGCACTGATGAAACTAAGATGAAACTATTTGGAAAGAAGACACAGCACTACATCTGGTGTAAAAGGGCACTGCACATCATCATGAAAACATCATCCCAACTGTAAAGCTGCATCAGGGCGTGGCCAGCTCACAGTCATAGCGGGGGAGAAGAATTCCCGAGTGTATCTGATCCACAGCGACAGGAAGCGTCTGGTTGAGGTTACAGCTGCCGGGGGGGGGGATGGGGGCAGGGAGGGGGGCAGGGAGGGGGGCAGGGAGGGGGAGGGGTCAACCTGTTTTCCACAAGCATTTTAAATGTTGAATGAGTGAGATCAATAAAGACGCTTAGATGATGATTAGATCATATTTCATGAGGACTTAATGCAGAAGTTCCCAGCAGTCCAGATGTTTTCTTGCTCTGTATAATCTCTCGTGTTTAGACTCATTGGGGTGAAACGCGCTCGACAGGAAGTCAGCTTCTATAACAAGTTGCTTTCCTGAGAATATTTTCTCCCTGGTTTGTTTACACATGCTGAGTGTGTTTGTGTTGGATAGACAAGCACAAACCTGTCAATCAAATAAGCCCCACCCCCTCCATATTACTGTGAAACCCAGGACCAACTCGCCAGATTACGCTGATAAAACACTATTGTTGGCGGCTAAACTCTCTCTCTCTCTCTCTCTCTCTCTCTCTCACCCCCATCACCCCCCCCTGTCTTACCCCCTCTCTCCCCCTGTACAGATCTGTGTGTATATCAGCTCGTTTCATGGTTCCACCCTGGACCTGATGGCTCTCCTGATGCTCTCCGTGAACCCCATCCTCCACCCCTGGGTGTTCCTCCTGCTCAGCCCCCCTGTGCCCCGCCTCATTTGGGGGGCTGTCTGTAAAGTGCTGAGGCCACGCCCCTTGGACAACAAGCTCCCCATGTCACCCCGCCTTCCAAAACAGACCAGCTCAGAGCTACAGACATGAAGCACTTCTGGATAAACCTGCAGATAAGACGGGTGGACTCACACACACACACCAGAGTTCTTTGGGAACAAGTGTGTATGTGTGTGTGAGTGTGTGGACTACGTTTGCTGAGTGTGAATGTGCCAGTGAGAGCCCAGAGCCACACAGCCGGATGAGGGAGGGCGTCTGCGCCGGACCGCCAACGTCATCGGCGTGGTGGAGAGAAGAAGTTCTGGATGTGCTGAGGAGTAAATAAATAAATAACACAGTAATAAATAAATAATCAATCAAAAGATGAGAGTGTGAAGAAGCAAACACATCTCGAGCTGAATAAGGGTTTGTTTGTTAATCACACTGTGTATAGAATCACAGACAGGAGGCGGGGCTTCTGTAGCAGGCGGGGACAGTAGGTGGGGCTTCGACCATGGGCGTGGTTTCCAGAGGAGCAGCAAGAGGGTTGACTAGTGTGCGTGACTTCAGTGATGGGTGGGGCTTGCTCTCTGGGTGGGGCGTAGAGGGGCGGCGCCAGTCAGTAAAGCTGTTGGGAGCGAAAGAAATAAATCATTTATTATGGAGCGAAAAACAGAAAACAGTAAAACAGGTGCTGAGCTACAGTTGACAATATATTTATTATTATTTATTTACTGCGTTATTGGCATGCTGTTAAGTCCCATGTATTGCTGGACATATTGTGTGTGTGTGTGTTGTTTTTATTTTATTTATGATCACATTTAACATTAATAATGGAAGCTCCATGTTATAAATGTGTTCCTGAAAGCTGAGTAAGCTGCTCTCCTGACACCGAGCCTCATTCAACACTCCTTATTACAGACTTACAACTCCGCAAAACTAAATATTCACACCCCATATATGAATGTTTTTTTCCTCATGAGTGTTTATTAACTATTGTTATCAACTAGCCGTGAATTACTTGGATGATTTCCATTTAGCCACACCCACAAACCTCATAACAGCTAATGGAGAGATGGAAACCTGTAAATGGTGATTTACAGGGTGCCAATAGTTCTGTTCTCATTGAGAGAATTGTTATACGGTTTATTCGGGGCATTAGTGAGAAATGGAAAGGCGTGGCAGGATGTGACGTGAGCTCGACAGTATCTGTGTATGAACCCTCAGCACCTCATCGGCAGCGACACGGACCTGAACTGACGGGCACCAACAGCTCCACAGCTCGCCTGGAAACAGGACGAATAAACCAGTCATACATGTAGCGTTTTTGTGCCCGTGAGTGAGAGACTAAGCTCCGCCCCCTCATTAAAAAAGGCTCAACAGAGACGCAATCACTGAACCGTAAACACAGACAGAGAAGTGAAAGCAAAGCGGGAAAGTAACGATGATGTAAACCAGATTTTATTTTTACACTTACAGTTAAACTGACCAGGATACAATGTCCTCTAATAATAAAAACATCATGATACTGATTTTCCTGTAAAGTATCAGAGGGATAAACATTGTGATGTGTTTCATAAAACTTTATCGAGCATCAGGATTTCAGCTTCATCCAGTCTGAGCATGTGCTCACTGTAAACTGTCCATTAAAGTATTTATTCCGACTCTGTTCTGAGACTGTTCTCTGTGTATTCACTCAGACGTCACACACACATGAGCTTGGACGTCACACACAATCTATATCTCTTAGTCTACATCAGTCGTTTCTCAAGTCAGATTAAATGATTTTATTCACTGCGGTATTTTAGAGAACATGAAGGAAAACGTTAAAGATCCCAGTTTCAGACCCGGAGTGTGTGTGTGTGTGTGTGAGAGAGAGAGAGAGCGCAGTGGCAGGGATTTTGGTGCAGTGGTGTTTACGTAATAAGAGGATTGTGTTATGACTCATCAGGATGTGGTTATGCTTCACCAAAATCCCTGCTGTGGATCATTAAACTGTGTGTGTGTGTGTGTGTGTGTGTGTGTGTGTGTGTGTGTGTGAGGGTAAACACTGAGTGAGTGTAAACGCCGTCTGTGGGTGTAAACGCAGTGTATGTGTGTAAACGCAGTCTGTGTGTGTAAACGCAGTGTGTGTGTAAACGCCGTGTGTGTGTGTAAACTCAGTGTGAGTGTAAATGCAGTCTGTGAGTGTAAACGCAGTGTGTGTGTGTAAGCGCAGTGTGGGTGTAAACTCAGTGTGACCGTAAACGCCGTGTGGCTGTAAACGCCGTGTGAGTGTAAACGCCGTGTGAGTGTAAACGCCGTGTGAGTGTAAACGCCGTGTGAGTGTAAACGCAGTGTCGGTGTAAACGCCGTGTGGGTGTAAACGCAGTGTGTGTGTAAACGCAGTCTGTGGGTGTAAACGCCATGTGTGTGTGTAAACGCAGTCTGTGTGTGCCATGTGTGTGTGTAAACGCAGTCTGTGTGTGTAAACACAGTGTGTGTGTGTAAACTCAGTGTGACCGTAAACGCAGTGTGGCTGTAAACGCCGTGTGAGTGTAAACACAGTGTGAGTGTAAACGCCGTGTGAGTGTAAACACAGTGTGAGTGTAAACGCCGTGTGAGTGTAAACGCCGTGTGAGTGTAAACGCCGTGTGAGTGTAAACGCAGTGTGTGTGTAAACGCAGTGTGTGTGTAAACGCAGTCTGTGGGTGTAAACGCCATGTGTGTGTGTAAACGCAGTCTGTGTGTGTAAACGCAGTGTGTGTGTAAACACCGTGTGTGTGTGTGTAAACGCAGTGTGGGTGTAAACTCAGTGTGAGTGTAAATGCAGTCTGTGGGTGTAAACGCAGTGTGACCGTAAACGCAGTGTGACCGTAAACGCAGTGTGGCTGTAAACGGCGTGTGAGTGTAAACACAGTGTGAGTGTAAACGCTGTGTGAGTGTAAACGCCGTGTGAGTGTAAACGCCGTGTGAATGTAAACGCCGTGTGAGTGTAAACGCCGTGTGAGTGTAAACGCCGTGTGAGTGTAAACGCTGTGTGAGTGTAAACGCCGTGTGAGTGTAAACGCCGTGTGTGTGTGTAAACGCAGTGTGTGTGTGTAAACGCAGTGTGTGTGTGTGTAAACGGCGTGTGGGTGTAAACGGCGTGTGGGTGTAAACGTTGTGTGGGTGTAAACGTTGTGTGAGTGTAAACGCAGTGTGAGTGTAAACGCTGTGTGAGTGTAAACGCAGTGTGAGTGTAAACGCTGTGTGAGTGTAAACGCAGTGTGAGTGTAAACGCAGTGTGAGTGTAAACGTTGTGTGAGTGTAAACGCAGTGTGAGTGTAAACGCTGTGTGAGTGTAAACGCAGTGTGAGTGTAAACGTTGTGTGGGAGTAAACGCAGTGCGAGTGTAAACGCAGTGCGGGAGTAAACGCAGTGCGGGAGTAAACGCAGTGCGGGTGTAAACGCAGTGCGGGAGTAAACGCAGTGCGGGTGTAAACGCAGTGCGGGTGTAAACGCTGTGCGGGTGTAAACGGCGTGCGGGTGTAAACGGCGTGCGGGTGTAAACGCTGTGCGGGTGTAAACGCAGTGCGGGTGTAAACGCAGTGCCGGTGTAAACGTTGTGCGGGTGTAAACCGCGTGTGGGTGTAAACGTTGTGTGGGTGTAAACGGCGTGTGAGTGTAAACGCCGTGTGAGTGTAAACGCCGTGTGGGTGTAAACGTTGTGTGGGTGTAAACGTTGTGTGAGTGTAAACGTTGTGTGAGTGTAAACGCAGTGTGGGTGTAAACGTTGTGTGGGTGTAAACGTTGTGTGAGTGTAAACGTTGTGTGAGTGTAAACGTTGTGTGAGTGTAAACGTTGTGTGGGTGTAAACGCAGTGTGGGTGTAAACGGCGTGTGGGAGTAAACGTTGTGTGAGTGTAAACGCAGTGAGAGTGTAAACGCCGTGTGAGTGTAAACGCAGTGTGAGTGTAAACGCAGTGTGAGTGTAAACGTTGTGTGGGAGTAAACGCAGTGCGGGAGTAAACGCAGTGCGGGAGTAAACGCAGTGCAAGTGTAAACGGCGTGCGGGTGTAAACGCAGTGCGGGTGTAAACGCAGTGCGGGTGTAAACGTTGTGCGGGTGTAAACGCTGTGCGGGTGTAAACGTTGTGCGGGTGTAAACCGCGTGTGGGTGTAAACGTTGTGTGAACATTGATGCACGTCTGTTACTGTGTGAGAGTTGAGGTTGTTCCTGCCGTGGTTTCTGCTGATGCTCCTGATCCTTTTCACTCACCTAACTCCCTGAGCAGGAATTCTGAGTTTACACTCATTTCCTTTTGCTTTTTTTGATAGAAGGTTCAGAGTTTGACTTCTAGTTAAATGTACCAGCTCTGACTGTGTAACGCTATCAGACTGATCAGACAGGAACGTTTGTCTGTCTACTTCACCTGTCTGTCTGAGTCTCTTCTCTCTCTAACAGGATGTGGTGGTAACGATGGTAAAAAGGGTGATGATGATGATAGTGACACCACCCACACACACACACACACACACACACACACACACACGCACATTCACCTTATAAGGCAGAAGTATGGACAGAACCATCCATTAGAGCTGTTTAGAGAGATCGTCTCTCTGTTCATCTCTACACTCGTTTACACAAATGTACAGTGAGACAGCTGCTCTGTTTAGACTATTAGCTATTATAAAAATAGACAGACGGGCAGATGGATACAGATACCAGAAGGACCGCGACAGAAATACAGAGAGAGGTAGATACAAAGAACAACAGACTGATAGATCTATCTAGACAGATAGACAGATAGATGGACAGCTGTAGTAAATCACACACATCTGGAAGTCATCATGTGTGTTCCTGAGACGACTCTCACTGAGAATAGAGCAATAAAATTCACTCCTGTGTGTGTGTGTGTGTGTGTGTGTGGGTGTGTGAGCACGCTAAAAAACAGTTTTTTCTTAACGCCACAGAATGCTGATGTTGTAACATGCAGTTATGCTGCAGTGTCAGCAGTTCTCCAGCTCACCGCTCTCCACCAAGACATCTGCAGTTCTTCAGAACGTTCTTCCACCTCTATGCTGCCTCCTCACACAGCACTCCAAGAACTGTCACTCTACAGACCAGTGTGTCACTGCTGGAACAGACCAGTGTACACAGTCCAGTACACGTTTACATTAATAGTGGTCAGGAGATATATTAAAGATTATTAAAGGGCTCTACACTGACCTCCTCTACAGTGAAGATCTGTTCTACATTAAGGATACCAGTGGTTCCCAACTCTGGTCCTGAGAAACACCTGCCCTGCACATTTTTTTTTTCCCTGCTTCACCATAGCCACTTCTATTCCGAAAAGGCTGTTAATTATTTGATTAGTTAAATTAGATGTGCAGAGACAACACTACAATGTGTAGGGCAGATGTTCCTTCAGCACCAGAGCTCCATACTGAGCATCTGCTCTGCACCCATGATTTGCTGTACATTCAGGATCTCTACACTGAATACGACTACCTACAATTACCCAGAAAACTGGGCCCAGGTTTAACTCATTCTGAGCGCTTATCATGAATCTACTGACATCTACTGTCAGATCTGTTGATCAACTCTGACAAAGTGTTGACTGTAGGAAACT